>CAJQZJ010033237.1:3353281-3363465 GCA_907164525.1 Lophiomys imhausi | reverse complement strand
AGTGGCTGCCTGGACAGTTCCCATTTTCTCTCCATACATTACAGCATCAATCTTCAGCCATTTGGCCCCATTTCTCTGACAGACATTGGTTGTAGAGCAGGAATTATGAAGGACTTACCTACCCTGTCTTGGCCGAGCTAGGCTGTCGACTTACCTGCTTCCAAGTTTTGTCCTTTTTGGACTGAAGTCTGTCTACAGTTGAAGCAAGTGGTTTTTCTTGCCAAGAGAATGGCTTACCACCAATTCAATCATCTCCCACTGGATATTCTTCGATGCTCATCTTCTACTTGGAGTAATATAGGGGGTGCTGTCAGGAGCTGACATGTCTCGATATCAAAAAATCTTAAGTTAAGAAAACATCTTTGAATGCCATATTCTGCAGATCTCTTGAGGTTTTTGAAGATGCCTCTATTCTTATCTCAGAGAGCTCAATATCTGTCACCATGTGGATTACAAGTGGTGGAAGATTCAGAGGGAGCATGCTGGATGCACAGGAGCCAGCAAATGATTTCTTGGAATATGAGCTGTGTATAATGACTTATGATCCATTCTCTGCAAGATTTTTGTGTGTGTGTGTTCTTTTGCTTTAAAGTACATCTAAAAGATAGGTAACAACTCCATGAATAAGACCGTTTGCTCTGCAGGCATGAGGATTTGAGTTTGAATCCCCAGAATGCACATAAAAAGCTAGACATGGTTGCCCATGTTTGTAACCTTGGCATTGGAAAGTGGAGAAAGGTAGATTCCAAAAGATCTCCAGCCAGACATCCTAGACAAAATGATAAACTTCCACTTCACGAAAAGACTATCTCAATGCAGAAAGCAACAGAGAAAAGCATCCAAAGTCTTGCTCTGGCTTCCCCATGTACAGGAAGGGCATTTGCATGGGCATGCTCACCTGTGTGCATGACACTCACACACACACACAGCAAGCAGGAGCACTCACATAAATAAAGGAAGTAGGAAGAACTAAGAAAGAACCACTGGAAGAACAAGATGATAACCCATCAGAGGCACCAACCAGCACCTGCTCCTGAGCAAAGCAGACAGCAGCAAGCACACCGCTACATACTGAGGTGAGTGGCTGTGAGGGGCCACCAGACTCAACAGAAGGAACACTTAAAACTTGTGAAGTCTAGAAGCTAAAGATAAAAATATAGCAAGAGGGGAAAAAAACCATATTCTGACACCTGTGACCCTGGCTCTAAAGTCAGGCAGAGTGTCTCCTCTCTATCAGGGTAAAAGTGAAGAGATAATACCAGCAAAGTCTACTGGCAAAGATAGCACCAGAAATCCACATAGAATCCTCACATTGAAAAGGGGAGTCACTTCATTTTCCAAGACCCCCACCCTATACCCTCTCTCAAAAATTACTGTATTGCAGCCAGGAGCTACCTTGAGAAGAGATGCATTGTGCATATTTGGACTGTTGTAGGGAGTGAGAAACTGCTGCATATTACTGGCTCTGGGACTCGAGGGACTTTCTACGACAGTGACTCCGTGAGCAACTGCCTCTCATGAGACAAACACAACTCAGCAAAGCAACTGACACAAGCCTGCATAGAACAGTATGCCATAGGGTGTTGTGGCATAAAATGAATGACGGCACCCTCATGAAGTGGGAAGAGGGGACCCCAAGATTCTAGGCTGATGAATGCCCAGGCATGTGTGATTTCACAAGAGTGCCAGGAAAGAAGGCAGTTACCCTCACGATTTCTGCCAACCCTCCCCCAGTGCTAGGCATGAATGCCTGGCATTATTCAGGTAGGGAGAGGACTCTATGATTGCTATTCCTCAACTAAAGAAGCATCGTACCATGGTCCCAAACACTCTAACAGCTTCAGTCGTCCAGTGGTAGCCTATCTAAGACTACAATAATGAGACCTACCTACTCTCAGGTTCTCAGGTTTCATTAACAGTATCAGGTTAGGCTTGCTCCATAAACATTGTTCCTTTTTTAAAATTGTATTACATTTTGTGTGTGCATATGTGTCTGTGTGTATGTGTATGTGTATGTATACATGTGTATGTGTGTGTGCACATCCCACAGCATCATCTATGTGGAACTCAGAGGACAGCGCTTTGGGAGTCTGTTTTCTTCTTCATCCCATGGGTCTAAAACATCACATTGAGGTCCTCAGATTTGGTGTCAGGCATCACCACCCAATGAGCTGTCTCACTAGCCCCTTAAATGCAATTAGAGGCAAGGAGGCATTATAACCGATGCAACAGAAATTCAAAGGAGAATTATGAATTATTTTTAGATGACTAACACATGGGAAAATATAGAAGACATGGACAAATTTCTGAAAATGGCCAACCAAAATAGAACCAATATGATATAGAACATTCTTAGTATTTATTGCTGATTATTAGACCAATTAAAATACTGAAATCAAATCAGTAATAAAAATTCTTGCAGCCCCCTCCAAAAAAAAAAAAAAAGAAAGAAAGAAAAGAAAAAAGAAAACTCCTCAAACCAGACCAATGACTCATTGCAGTGAACATTTGCAAGTAAAGCTGTTTTGGCAAAATGGTATACTGTGGGACACACTGTGACACACTTCAGGTTCCACAGCACATTTTTTTGATTGTCTGTTTGTTTTGGGGGAAGTCGCAAGGCCAAAGAACAGATATGGAGGGGTGGGAGAAGAGTGGGATTGGGGTACATTATGTGAAATTCACAAAGAATCAATAAAACATCTTAAAAAATGATAATAGTGCTGAAAGAAGATAGGGTCCCATCACCATCACTCATCATAGTACTAGAAAAAATTAAGCCACGGAAATTAAGCTATAAAAAGAAATAAAATAAAAGTTACAAAATGAGGAAAATCAACTTATCTTTGTTAGCCTGGTAGAGTGGACACTGTCTGTAAATTCTAACAGTCAGGAAGAAGCAACAAGAGTATCCCGAATTAAGTAAGGCTAGAATACATAGTAAGATTCTGCTTTAAAGAAATTATCCTTATTAGTAGATGTTATGATTCTACACAAAGGAAAACATAAGGGCTCCACAGAAAGACTACTAGAACAGTTAATCAATTCAGTAAAATAAGTTCTAATGCCAACCCTCAAAAATACGTAGATTTTCTATAAACCAGTAATAAATCCAATGAGAAATAAATGAAGGAAAGAATGAAATTTTCAATAACACACACACAACTTAACCAAACGTGTGAAAGCACCTTACAGTGAAAATTACCAAAGACTTAAAAATTAAATAGAAGAAGACACCGAAGGGTAAAAAGATATTCCAAGTAAAGAAGAAGAAATAACATTTTTATTTGGTTAAAATTGTCATAATATCCAAAGCAATCTATCAGTTCGATGTGATCCCCATCAAAACACCAATGACATTAGATGTCCAAAATAACAGATACAAGGGCAAACATTGACCACTCAGTGGGATTACAAGAAACTAAAATGCTTCTGAAAGTGGAGGACCCAACAGTATGAAGAGATGACATACAGCACTGGAGACTTCATCTAGGAGGGTTAATATGCGGCCAACATAAAGAACTAAAAAAACCTCCACAACAAAAACCAAGAAATCTGATTTTTTAAATGATTTGAATAGACACTTCTAAAAAAAGAAATATGAGCAGGCGATAAATGCATGGAAAATGCTCAATAAAATTAGCCACTGAGAAAATGTACATCAAAATTACAGTGAGACACCACTCCTTTACAGTTAGAATGGTTATTTGTGCATGTGTGTGCGTGTGTCACATGTGTGTGTGTTCATATGTCTGTGTGTGCCACATGTATGCTGAGACTCATGGATGGAAGAAGGTGCCAGATTCCCTGGAGCTGCAATTACAGGCAACTGTGTGCTGTAAAACATGGGTTCTGGGAACCAAGCTCAGGTCTTTTACAACACTAGTGCATGCCCAGATATTACATACATAATTTCTGAAGCCATGGAGTATTTATCATTTTAAAGAGTGAAATAACAAATGTTGGTGAGGATGCAGGGGAAAGGGATCCTTACACACTGCTGGCAGCAAGGAGATAGAGCTTCTGTAGAAACCAGTCTGAAAGTCCCTCCAAAAAGTAAGAAAAATAAGCCGGGCGGTGGTGGCGCACTCCTTTAATCCCAGCACTTGGGAGGCAGAGGCAGGCGGATCTTTGTGAGTTCGAGGCCAGCCTGGTCTACAAAGTGAGTCCAGGACAGCCAAGGATACACAGAGAAACCCTGTCTCGAAAAACCAAAAAAAAAAAAAAAAAAAAGTAAGAAAAATACAGAGCGATCTAGTTAGCCCAAATATATATGTATATATTATATACATATACACGTACATATATAATATATGTCCACATAGACAAGAAAACACCTTCATTCCCATGTTTATTGCAGTAGTATTGTTATTATTATTATTATTCACAATAACTAAGATAGGAGATCAGCTTAGTTTCTCATATAAGTAGACAAAAAATGATCACACACATACAATGAAGAAATATTTGGCAATCCTGTTATTTGCAGAGATGGACAGAACTGGAGGGTGTCATGCTGACTAAACATAACTCACATGTAGAAAGAAAAATATCACGCTTCCTCTCAAATATGTAAACAAACAGAAAAGCTCAAATAGAGGAATGATTGCGATAAACTAGAAGAGGAAAGGAGCTGAGGAGTGATTGCGATAAGCTAGAAGAGGAAAGGAGCTGAGGAGTGATTGCGATAAACTAGAAGAGGAAAGGAGCTGAGGAGTGATTGCGATAAACTAGAAGAGGAAAGGAGCTGAGGGTGGCAGTGGGGAGCAAACGAGTGAAGGGGGAAAGTAAAAAAGGAGTTTGTGGATAATGAGTGTATTTATAGAAGTATCACAATAAATCATGTTAATTTCCATTACTATTGTAAAGTACACATAACAGCTTTAGCCAGTAAAATGGCTGGTCTCAATGCAGAGAAAAGCTGGCACAAGACTTAGCTAGCCCATTGCCCCCAAGTCGTTTGATGGATGCCCTGTGTAGTTTTCTTCCTACTTGCTCTTCAGGTTCTTCAGGGTCTTCCCAGACTAGCAGTGACATCTCACCATCAGAGGCCACAGCATCTTTTGGATTCTTAGTCTCTGTTTCTAGAATATGAAGGTCCGTTTTATTAGAGTTTGTGAGAAAAACGACAGTGTGGTCAAGTTGGAAGTTGTGGCAGCTGCTGGAAGGAGGAGATGGGAAAGAAGGGAGAACAACATGTCTGAGTTAGAGTACAAGAATGTGGGGAAGATGTATGACAACAATGGTGTGAGCATCAGAGGAAGAATGAGAATTTCCAGAGTGTTAGAGAGACCATTTATGAAATGGAGCGCATTCCCAAGAATAGGGAGAGGAGTAGTGGACAGAATCATTTTTGGGCATTGTGAGAAGGGTTCTACCCCATATTTTATTTCAAAACAAAACAAACCTCTCCATTAAATTATCCAATTGAGAGACTAGAGGGATGCCTCTGCAAGATCACTGCCTGCTCTTCCAGAGTTCAGTTCCAAGCATCCACATGGGGCTTACAGCTCTCAGTTACAGGGGCTCTGATGCCCTCTTCCAGCCTTCCCATGCACTAGGTATGCAAGTGGGCACAGATGTACAGGCAGGTAAAACATCCATACTCATAAAAGAAAACAAATAAATATATACTTTTTAAATTATCAAATTGGAGTATTTCCAAGCTCCCACAGGGAGCCTGATGGAAACAGCCCAGCTCTGAGTAGTACCCTGTGCTCTACCAACTACACTTCCCTTTTCTACTCTGTTATTCTCAATTTTTCCTTGCTTCCATTAAAGCCACATTTCTGCATTCCTTGATTGAGACTAATCCAGCTCTTCAAACTTCCTTCATAAGGAGAAAACTACATAATATTAAGCACACACACACACACACACACACACACACACACACACACACACACTACCACCACCACCATTTACCAGGGGATCTGGGGAAATGGTTCGTTTGGTAAAGTTCTTGCTGCACATACACCACAACCTAAGTTCCAGGCTCCAGTAACTACATAAAAACATGGCATGGCAGCACATATCTGTAATCCCAGCACAGGAGAGGGGAGTGGGATGGAATCCAGGGAGACAGGTAGTTCCCTGGAGCTCATTGATTAGCCAGTCTAGCTAAATCAATGAGCTCCAGGTTCAGGGAGAGGCCCTGTCTGCGGCAGTTTGAATGAGAAATGTCTCCCCCAGGCATGGGTATTTGAATGTTTCTTTCTTGGTTAATGATGCTGTTTCAGAGGTGGTGTGGTGTTGCTGGAAGATGAACATCAGTGGGGTCTAAAAATGTCAAGCCAATCAAAAGTCCAGCACAAGTGGGTGAGGGAATCCCTGAGACTCTACTATATGTCTGGCTCACTCTCTCTGCTTCACCTTTGCCACTAAAAATGTGATCTTTCAGCTTCTTGTTCTAAGTCATCTTTGAACTCATACTTCTCCTGCTTCAGCCTCACAAGTGCTAGAATGATAAGCATTCGCTACCACAGCTAATGCACAGAAATTTCTATATAGAATGTTTATGTGTAGTCTCTTAGGTGTGTATTCATAGAAAGGCTATTTTTTTAAATTCAGTATGAAAATTGTCACATTTTCAATAACTCTGTTCTCTGTTGCTTTATGTAACAAATCATTCTCATCCTAATTAATATGGATAAGGTCCCATTTCATTAAATAAAATGAGAATTTAAAAAATAAAACAACACAAAAATTTTCCTATGAGTAATTTTAAAACTTTTAAAAGAAACAGACATATTAGAGGATTGAAGACTGGATTGTCTGTACATTATCAAATCATAACCCAAATAAAAATGTGCTTCCAGACATGTACAGATGGCAGTTTAAAATCACTGAGACTTAAAAAATGATGAAATATGCCTGGCCTTTAGGTTTCCTGGATGAAGTCTATTACAGAACAACTCAGCATCTGAGGATCCAGAGGATGTATAACAAGTGTTATCACCAAACAGCGTTGGATAAAGTCTTCAGCCAAGCACAAGCAAGGAAGCAGCCTGAGGCCTGGAGAACCTTCTGTCCGGCCTCTGGCACAATGTCTGCCACGTATCTGATCTATACAAAAACCTTATTTCAATTTCACTCGGGATCCATATGTCTCTGCTGCCCTTTCCCTGCAGAGATGACTTTTTTCCCACATTTTGCTATTTTCTGCTTTATAAGCATGTGGATTCTTTTTAATTCTTTTGGTTTTGTTGAAGTGACACTTCACTAGCTAAGACAAATAAAGCATCTAACATAAGTGTAGTGATTAAAAGATTTTGATAGTATCTTAAATGTACACACAACATCATAAATATTCCATAGATGGTGCGCTCTGTTTTCTGCCACAGCCTCTAACACAGTGTTTTGTTAATCCAAATTAATTCCCCTTAGTTTCACTTTTATCAAAATGGAATAAAGTTCATTTTAATTACTTTGTACTTCTAAATGCAATTCTGAGGATCCCAGAAGCCCAGCTAGCTGAGGTCATGTACTACCAGAGTTTAAGATCACACGTTTGAGGGTAATTAGGCTACACAGAGAATGTTAGGACAGTTTAACCTGTCTAAAAACAAAAAGTTGAAAAGAATATTAGGAAAGCATATTAAGAAATGCACATTATTCATAATACTTTTGTAATCCCTGAATAAATTTCTTTCAGATTTTACTTTATAATCTATAATATCAAGAAAGTGTGACTAGACTATGATTTTGTGTAGAAGAAAGCATTTTCCTAAGCATCTGAAACAAAGATGAACATTGCTTGTCAGCACATCAGTGGTCTTGCTCAGCCTTGAACCCTATGTGCTATAATACCAAACAGCAAGGCAACATATGCCCACGGGTACAATAGTGGCATGAGTGTTAGAGGGAGAAATACTGCTTTCATGTTGGATTTGAGGCTTACCTGGTCAAAGCCCATGGGCCAGGATGTTATGGGCCTGAGGGGTAACCTACTATTGATATTCTAGTAAAAGATCGTGCTGCCAAGCTTTCTGAGTGTTTATGTTCATATCCACAGTTCTGTGCTGTGCTCTCAACCTTTGTCAATGACTCATCTTTTTTGCAGTGGGCAGGGATTAGGCAGAGACTCCTAATGGTCAAAGTGACTAGACTACGTGACCGTAAGTGTAAAGACCATGTGACATTTATAGAGACCCCCACCCCAAAGCTCAATGAACATAATAAGGAAAGAGAATCCAAGAGCCAGAGGATGGGGAGGGGTGATGTGAAATATTGTCTTCCCTACATGACGTGACTGTCCCACTCATGGTTACTTGCCAAAGGCCGACAAAATGTCAAGCCAATCAGAAGTCCAGCATAGGTGGGGAGGGCAGTCATGATAGTTCCTATCCTGAGCTGAGAAGCTTTTGGCAACTGATGGCTGCTGAAGGAGGGAGAATCGTTGTTTCTTAGGGGATGTGGCTGCTAGTAGGTTGCCTATGCTCCAGTGACTGATCTCAGACCATTCACCATGTGTATGATACTAAATGGACTCAGTGGGATTAAGATTTTAAAAAAACAAAAGACATGAAATTTGGAGGAAAAAAAATGTGTTGTTGGGAGTCAGTTCTAGAAGAGTTAGAGGAGAAAAATGGGGTGTATATGATCAAAATACATTGTACATGTGTGAAAATCTCAGAGAATAAGCTTCAAATATTACTGTATTTTAAATAGAATGTTAGCAGATGGTCTGCATTGAGTCAAACAACACAATTCTACCAGATTAGTTACAGCATGACCCAAGACTGAAAGCTCCTCAGTCAGCTGCCCTGGTCATGCATGTGCCTAACAAGAAAGCATTAGAGGGTATTCAGGGTCATCATGCATAAATTAATGATATTCACCATTAAAACTATCCTACAACCGTGTTCCAACTGCATTTCTGCCAACATGTTTCAATTTCCCCAGAAACTTTTAATTTCTTTATAGAAAAGGTAATGTACAAACTAAGAAACATCAGAAGTTTGGCTTCTGTGTTACTTATTTATTAATGAAAATTAAATTTAAATATCCCTACACCGAGTTGTAAAAACTTCCACATAACCAAATCATCCCCCTTGCTTGCTTCTACAGCTATGATAATGCCTAGACAACTGTTGTGGATTGCTTCTCTTTTCAACTTTTTCCTCGTTTCTTACCTCCTAACAAAACCAACTCTCAAATGCTAATGTACCAGTTGTGCAGGGCAATTATGAAAATCATATGGAAGAGCATATGTGAAAGCGCTTTAATCAAATGTGACAATCATGCGGATTTGTAATTGAACCTAGTGCCTAGCCAAAGTTTGGCACATTGTAGATACTCACTAAATCCTTTGGACTTATTTATATGACACCTATTCCACAAGAGAATTAAAATGAATCAACAAAGGATTACTTAGTAAAAATTTGTCTTCTTTCTCACTAGGACTGTCATTATTTATTTTAATCTATTTAATTAACTTAAATGGAAAAGGCAAAGAACACTGCTCCTCAGAAGCTGTATCATCTTTACTCCTCAATGGATCCCCATTTATACATATATGTCACATACATAATCATACACATGTACACATACATGTACACAGATACGCAATGTGTGCTTACTCAAAGACAAATATTTATTTATTTCATTTTTTGGTGTTGATTTGGTCATTCCTGACCTTCACCCAGCATTCAAAATGGACTACAATATTGGGGCCAAAGGGAAATCTCAGTGACAGAATGGTTGTCAAGCATGTCTGAGGCCTTGGAATACTCAACACTGTCAGGGAGGGAGAGACAATGGAAAAGTGTAGAGGTTAGATAAATTAGATTTAGAAAATATATAGGAGTTTCTGATACTGTCTCTTAATTCGGGGCATGAAGAGCATTATCAGCATGAAGTCAGGAAAAACAGGAAAGACTTAATAGACTGAAAAACAAGGTTGAAGTCAGGAAAAACAGGAAAGACTCAATAGACTTGAAGAAACACAGTATCTGGCCTGACATTGTTTTCAGCTGCTAAGTGGGCAGAGCCCAAATTAAGCTGAAACAGAATTCCTCCTATTTAAGGACAATGCATGGAGCCCAGAAGAGGAAGAGGCCCCTGATGCTAGAGAGCTCCAAGAGTCCTGCTGAAAAAAGGGCTGGCCACTGATGGCCAGCTCTCTCCCTGAAGCAAAAAGAAGCCGGTGAGCAAAGAAAGCCTGAGCAAGACACCAAAAGGCC
>CAJQZJ010033237.1:3323317-3352881 GCA_907164525.1 Lophiomys imhausi | reverse complement strand
GCTATCATTTGAGCTCTTTATCTTAGCCATTCTAACAGGTGTTAGGTGGAATCTCAGGGTCGTCTTGAGTTGCATTTCTCTGATGATTAAGGATGTTGAACATTTCTTCAGGTGTCTCTCAGCCCTTAGGGATTCCTCCTTTGTGAATTCTCTATTTAGCTCCATCTCCCATTTTTTGATTGGATTATTTGGTTTCTTGGCATTTAGTTTCTTGAGTTCTTTGTAGATTTTAGATAATAGCCCTCTATCAGATGTGGGGTTGGTGAAGATTTTCTCCCAGTCTGTTGGTTGCCGTTTTCTTCGAATGACAGTGTCCTTTGCCTTACAGAAGCTTTTCAGTTTCATGAGGTCCCATTTATTGAATGTTGATCTCAGGTCCTGAGCTGTTGGTGTTCTGTTCAGGAAGTTGTCACCTGTGCCAATGAGTTCGAGGGTTTCTCCTACTTTTTCTACTAGTATATTTAGTGTGGCCGGCTTTATGTTAAGGTCTTTGATCCACTTGGATTTAAGTTTGGTACAAGGTGATAAGTATGGGTCTAATTATATTCTTTTGCAAGTGGACATCCAGTTGGACCAGCACCATTTGTTGAAGATGCTGTCCTTCTTCCATTGTGTGGTTTTGGCTTCTTTGTCAAAGATTAGTTGGCCATAGGTGTGTGGGTCCATGTTTGGTCTTCAATTCGATTCCATTGGTCCACTGGTTTGTTTCTATACAAGTACCATGCTGTTTTTATTACTGTTGCTCTGTAGTACAGCTTGAAATCTGGGATGGTGATACCTCCAGATGTTTTTTCATTGTACAGGATTGATTTAGCTATTCTGGGCTTTTTGTTGTTCCATATGAAGTTGAGAATAGCTTTTTCCAGGTCTACAAAGAATTGTGTTGGTATTTTGATAGGGATTGCATTAAATCTGTATATTGCTTTTGGTAGGATAGCCATTTTTATTATGTTTATCTTACCTATCCATGAGCATGGGAGATCTTTCCATCTTCTAAAGGCCTCTTCCATTTCTTTCTTCAGGGGCTTGAAGTTCTTGTTGTATAGGTCCTTTACATGCTAGGTTAGAGTTACCCCCAGGTATTTTACGTTGTTTGTGGCTATTGTGAAGGCGGTTGTTTCCCTTATTTCTTTCTCGGTATATTTGTTTGTTGTATAAAGAAGGGCTTCTGATTTTTTTGAGTTAATTTTGTATCCAGCCACCTTGCTGAAGTTGTTTATCAGCTGTAAGAGTTCTTTGGTGGAGGTTTTGGGGTCGCTTATGTATACTAACATATCATCTGCGAATAGGGATAATTTGACTTCTTCATTTCCAATTTTTATCCCTTTGATCTCCTTTAGTTGTCTTATTGCTCTAGCAAGGACTTCAAGTACTATATTGTAGAGATATGGTGAAAGTGGACATCCTTGCCTTGTCCCTGAGTTTAGAGGAAATGCTTCAAGCTTCTCTCCATTTAATTTGATGTTGGCTACTGGCTTGTTGTATATTGCCTTTATTATTTGTAGGTATGGTCCTTGTATGCCCGTTCTCTCCAGAACTTTTAGCATGAAGGGGTGTTGGATTTTGTCAAATGCTTTTTCTGCATCTAGCGAGATTATCATGTGGTTTTTTTTCTTTCATCTTGTTTATATGGTGAATTACATTGACAGACTTTCATATATTGAACCATCCCAGCATTCCAGGGATGAAGCCTACTTGATCATGGTGTATGATACTTTTGATGTGTTCTTGAATTTGGTTTGCTAGTATTTTATTAAGTATTTTTGCATCTATGTTCATGAGGGAGATTGGTCTGAAGTTCTCTTTCTTTGTTGGGTGTCTGTGTGGTTTAGGAATCAGGATGACAGTGGCCTCATAGAATGAGTTTGGCAGTGTTCTTTCTGTTTCTGTGTGGTGGAAGAGTTTGAAAAGTAATGGTGTTAGTTCCTCTTTGAAGGTCCGGTAGAATTCCGTGCTAAATCCATCTAGCCCTGGGCTTTTTTTGATTGGCAGATTATTAATGACTGTTTCTATTTCCTTGGGTGTTATTGGGCTGTTTAAGCTGTTAATCTGATTTTGATTTAGTTTTGGTAGGTGGATATTATCGAGGAAATTGTCCATTTCGCTTAGGTTTTCAAATTTAGTGGAATATAGATTTTTAAAATAATGCCCGAATATTTTCTGGATCTCCTCAATGTCTGTTGTTATTTCTCCCTTTTCATTTCTGATTTTGTTGATTTGTGTTCTTTCCCTTTGCCTTTTAGTTAATTTGGCTAGGGGTCTGTCTATTTTGTTGATTTTCTCAAAGAACCAACTCTTGGTTTCATTGATTCTTTGTATAGTTCTTTTTGTTTCTAAATTGTTGATTTCAGCCCTAAGTTTGATGATTTCCTGCCTTCTGCTCTTCTTGGGAGTGTTTGTTTCTTTTTATTTCCAATTCACCCAGCTTAGCTGTTAGTTCACTAATACGAGCTGTCACAATTTTCTTTTTGAAAACACTTAGTGCTATCAACTTTCCTCGTAGCACATCTTTCAATGTATCCCATAGGTTTGGGTATGTTGTGTCTTCATTGTCATTGGATTTTAAGAAGTCTTTGATTTCTTTCTTTATTTCTTCCCTGACCCAGTGGTCATCCAGTAAGGAGCTGTTCAATTTCCATGTGTGTGTAGGCCTTCTGTTGATTCTTTTGCTGTTGAAGACCAGCTTTATTCCATGGTGGTCTGATAAGATACATGGTGTTATTTGAATTTTCTTGTATCTATTGAGACTATCTTTGTGACCAGCTATGTGGTAGATTTTGGAGAAGGTTCCGTGGGGTGCTGAGAAAACGGTGTATTCCTTTTTGTTTGGGTGAAACGTTCTGTAGATATCTGTTAGGTCCATTTGTTTCATGATCTCTGTTAGACTCAATATTTCTCTGTTTGTCTTCTGTCTTGATGATCTGTCCGTTGTTGTGAGTGGGGTGTTGAAGTCTCCCACTACTAATGTGTTGTGATCAACGTGCACTTTAAGTTTTAGAAGTGTTTCTTTTACGAAAGTAGGTGCCTTTGTATTTGGGGCATAAATGTTCAGTATTGAGATTTCCTCTTGATGAATATTCCCTTTAATGAGCATATAGTTCCCTTCTTTGTCTTTCTTCATTAACTTCAGTTGGAAGTCTGTTTTGTTTGATATTAGGATGGCTACTCCAGCTTGCTTCCTGGGTCCATTTGCTTGGAAAACCTTTTCCCAGCCCTTTACTCTGAGGCAGTGACTCTCCCTGGTAGTGAGATGTGTCTCTTGTATACAGCAATAGGAAGGGTCTTGCTTGCGGATCCACTCTGTAAACCTGTGTCTTTTTATTGGGGAGTTGAGTCCATTGATGTTGATGGATATAGGTGACCTGGGGTTGTTATTTCCCATTAGTTTGGTATAGGTGGTGGTCCTGTGCCTCTTTTGGTTTAGTTGCTGAGGGGTTTTCTATTCCCTTTGTTTTCTTGGGTGGAGTTTTCTTCTCTGGGTTGGGATTTTCCTTCTAGGATTTTCTGTATGGCTGGGTTTGTGGGTAGATATTGTTTAAATTTGATTTTGTCATGGAATATCTTGTTTTCTCCATCTATGTTGATAGAGAGTTTTGCTGGGTAAAGTAGTCTGGCTGGACACCTATGATCTCTCAGAACTTGTAGTATATCTGTCCAGGCCCTTCTGGCTTTTAAAGTTTCTGAGGAGAAGTCAGGTGTAATTCTGATGGATCTACCATTGTATGTGACTTGACCTTTTTCTCTTACAGCTTTTAATATTCTTTCTTTGTTCTGTACATTTGGAGTTTCAATTATTATGTGGTGAGAGGAGTTTCTTTTCTGATCTAATCTGTTTGGTGTTCTGTAAGCCTCTTGGATTTTTATTGGCATCTCTTTTTTGAGGTTTGGGAAATTTTCCTCCATGATTTTGTTGAAGATATTTCCTGGACCTTTGAGTCGGGAGTCCTCTCTTTCCTCTATACCTATAATTCTTAGGTTCCGTCTTTTCATTGAGTCTTTGATTTCTTGGATGTTGTGGGTGAGAGATTTTTTAGCCTTCTCATTTTCTTTGGATGTTGTACTGATTTCTTCCATCGAATCTTCCATGCCTGAGATCCTGTCTTCCACCTCTTGCATCCTATTTTTGTTACTCACATCAGTAGTTCCTGTTCTCATCCCTTGATTCTCCACTTCCTCTTTTAAATCTGACTGTGTTTTCTTTATTGTTTCTATTTCTATTTTCATGTCTTGTATGGTTTTGTTCGTTTTGTACATTTCCTTCTCCAGCTTGCTTGTTTTTGTATGAAAGTCTTTCGTGACTTTGTCCTTTCCCTGTTCAATCTCTGTCACCTTGGCTTGGAGCTGTTTAATGGTGTTGTTCGTTGTTTTGTCTTGTAAAATTGTGGCTTCTTTGAATTCCTTCATAGATTTAAGTTCTTCTTGAAGGGACTCTATCACTTTCCATAATGCAGAATTGTCAGCTTATTCATGTGTTTCTGTTGGTGTGAGGTCATCCGAATTGGATGAGCTAGGATAATTCTGCTTTGTTGGAGATATATTTCCTTGATTTCTATTTTTTCTTGGACCTTTGGCCATTGAATACGTTTAGCTCTCTGTTCTTGTCGTTTTCTGTGCTTGGATCCACAGGGGATGCTTTGGTGCAGTGGATGAGTTACTTGGCTATCTGTCGTTGCTTACAGGGGGATTTCAGGATCACTGTGGTTTTAATCGCCTGAAGCACTGTGAGCTGGTGCAGCCTATTCCCAGGTTGTGAGTAATGGACCGGGATTTTTTCACTGTTCCCAAGTCAGACTTCTCTATGTTGCACTCTGAGTTATCAGCCTGTAATGGTTCTGATGGTATGGACCTGTTTGCCCAGGCACAGATTCTGTGGGCTTTGTTTGTCGTCACCTAGGCTGACAGGGTCTGGCTCCACACCTGATATGTCTGGATTTTCCAGAATACAGCTATGGTCCCCTGATTTCTGGTTTCTCACTAGGCTTCTCGCCACAGGCCTGACCCCTGTGCCTGATTCCCTCCCTGTCTTCCCAGCTGCGGGTCTCCCTCCCTAACTGCTCGGCCATGGGTGCACCGAGCCCCTGATCTTCTGGCCACCTGAGTGGTCCTCTCGCCCCTGCAGCTCAACCGTGGGTGTGCAGATCCCTGGCCCCACCCGTGCTGGGATCCCTCCCCAATTGTCCTGCCGTGGGTGCGTGGGGATTTGGCCCTGCCTGCGCCGGGCTCCCTCCCCAGCTGCGCTGCCATGAGTGCACGGGGATTCGGCCCCTCCCGCCCACCTGAGCCTACTTCCCACCCTGATTACTTTGCCCGCTGGTGGCTTCCCGCTGTCTTGGAACCTTCGCGTCTCGAGCGGCTGTGGACCACCCGCCGAGTGCCCTGTTTCTTCCTTGCTAAGACTTCCACTATCCCGCAAAGTTTCTTAAGTGGCTATAAGTTCTTCCTGAGGTGTGGGGAACCCAGTAGGCTAATGGGTGATCACCAAGTGGCCTCTGATTCTGCCTGCTGTGAGTTGAGGTCGATCTTACCAAGCGCCTCTCCAAATGGGAGTTCCTGAATCCCGGGTTTAGTGGCTTCCATGTCTGCGAGAGATGGGGGGAGAGCCTTACCCTGGGACTTTTAACAGTCCCTTGGGATCTGTGAATGTTCCCTGGGTGGGGGGGTCTAGCCCCTCCTGTTTTTGCACAGTGCCCAGTAACTCTGTGTTTTTTATGGCTCTTTTTTCCCGCGTTCAAAATGTGTCAGTGTAGGTTGCCGCCATCTTGCCCCCCCCCAGTCTGTCTTGTTATAGCAATTGGACATTTCTTGAAAAATCACCCTGTCTCACTTCTTTGATGCTTTAAATTTTTATTCTGTGTTGGATCCTCAAACATGTTTCAATGTTTAAAACTGTGAGTGGTAAGGATTCTGAATCAGTCATTCTGCTGCTGGTCCTGCAGAGAAGTAGCCATGAGATGTATGGACACAGCTGTATTCAATACATCTTTATTTACAAAAACATGTGGCCAGCATAATCCATAGAGTGTCATACTAGCTGTGCCTTGTTCAACTCTGCAATTCTACTTTTTAGACTTTTTCCCCCTCACACAAATTCTGAAGTTAATTTTTCTCTGTTCTGTTAGTTGCTGTACATTCACTTCTCTATATTCTGTTCCCGTGGTGAATGCTGGCATGCTGTTATTTCTTTAAATACACATGCATAAGTGGTAATCCACATAACTTTATTATACTATGTTGTGATATTGTTTGTTAAAAATATTATGAAGATTTACTGGAGAAAGCATGATAAAAGTATGAATCATCAAAACAATCTAATCCAGGTCAAATCCATAGTCTTGGCTACTTGGAATATTGATGTAGAAGGATAAGTTGGGTATAAGAATTGGAGACCAGCCTAGGCCACACAGTAAGACCTTGTCTAAAAAAAGCAGTTCTCCTTCATTTAACAACTCAAAGATCATAATGGGCAATAATATGAGACAGTTAGGAAGTTCTGAAAGGACTGTGTCACCTTTAATTTGTATTAATTTTATTTTTTTAATTTTTGATAACTTCATATATGAACATTGCATTTACATCACTCCCACCCCTCCATCTCCTGCCTCCTACTCTCCCACATCTTCATGACATCCATGATTTCTTCCTTAATTACTGTTGTTGCGTGTGTGTCTGTGTGTGCATGCATGTGCACATATGTTTATGTAATTTACTCAGTCCACTTAGCTTTGCATGTATGTACCTATGTCTGTGGCTAACCATTTAGGATTAGACAACCCACATAGGAGATTGTCCCTGGAGGAGACTTATTATCTCTCTGTGAGGAGCCGCTGAGCATCTGTAGCTCTTCTTCTTAGGATGGGACCATGTTGAATTTCCCATGTTCGTTTTTGCATGTCCATTGCTGTCATCATTATTCTGGCCTTGTGGGTCTTTAGAGATAAACACAGGTCTCAGCTGTCATCAAGGAATTGTTTTTCTTCAACAGATAGAGACTATTACAGGGATCTGTAAATGGTCAGAACATGAAGGATAGGTGACTATGTGGTGCCTGCCCCCAACTGATCCGTCTCCAATGCAATTCCTAAAACAAAGCTCAAAGGTCATGGAAGAAGGGTGGAAAGACTGTAGGAGCCAGAAAACCAAGACATCTGCTGTGAAATGGTGTCTGCTATAAATGACAAGGAAGTTGCACCCATGAGCTCCCAACAATAAGGACTTTAAAATATATACAATATGCTCGATCTTTTGCTTGTTCCAACCAGTGATGCTGTCTCATCCTCACTTCTTCCCTAGACAGAAGCTGTTGCTCTTTTTCTTCCCTTCATCTGTGCCAATCTTAAAATCACTACTCAGTTTTAAACATGGAGATCAATCCCTGGCTCTCCCTATGCTTTGAACCATGAATAAGTACTCCCTCATTGGACTCCTACTTGACTAGCATTATTTTAATTTTGGCCTACTTACCTTTTATGTAGATTAGCTCAGCAACTAGACTTTCCAACCAGGGCAACTGTCTTAACAGATTTTATCTGTTTCTAACAGCATAGATCAGTTTACTAAGAGTAGGTATTATGTGATTGATTAATAAGTTAAAAAATTATAAAAATTTATAAAATGATGCTTCCTTTATTAGATGAAGAAGTGCTAATTTTGTGTTAGGATCAGGGTCAGAGGTAAATCTTCACTGTACTGATTTTTAAAAATGTCCCCACTCATGAGTGGTTTAGTGTTACTGAACTTGCACTGAGGATTTCCTTAGCCAAGTTAGCTACATATGAAACCCATTGGCCATTTGGGGATTGATAACTTTCCTACTGCTCCTTCAGAGAACTTCCTAGGGAAACTGGGACGGATAATCTATATGCCATATGTGCTGTTAACATAAGGTTGGATATGTGTTAATCAAGTGGTTTCCATGAGAAAAACGAGGCCTCCAAAACATGGGGAAAAAAACCTCTTTAATTGTACTTCTTATAGTACTCAATCCAAAGAGCAAAATTTTATTTCAAAAATTTCATTAAAAAAAAGCAGTTAAATATCCAAAGCTGAAATATCTTGGAGCTGAAACACCATGGCTGTTAAAAATGTTACAAAGACAAGTTCGAAACAAGTAAAAAGAGATTTTATGTATTTCATGTGCCTCCAAAGCCTTGAGTTAGTGCCTAGTTTCAGAGAGAGAGAGAGAGAGAGAGAGAGAGAGAGAGAGAGAGAGAGTTTGTACATCTGTAGTGCATGAAAGTGGTGTTGACATAAATGGAAGATGTCTCGGCCGGTAGGAACAAGGACACGTAACTCCCTTAGCAGGATGCATTGGTTGAGACCATCTTTATTTAGCTGCGGTTTCCAGGCTAATCTGTTCTTGTATTTGTTTCTTTGGAAGAAACTACTGGATAAGGAGGAGACAATATTGGATGCTGTTAATCTTGAGTACCTAAAAGTCACTTGGTTTGAAACCAGAAATGTTTATAAAAGATAATACAAAAAAAAGATAATACATAACAAATTAACTTAAAACTATGTTTCTATCAAAATTACCTTTGTAACATTCAAAATTTTTGTATTATAGCACAAAATAAATATCAATATTATCACTTAAATCACTCTAAGTTATCACATATAGTAACTTCTTGGAAGTAGGTGTAAATATAACATTTAATTAGTTGATGCTGTCAGTGGAAGTTTGAAAGATGGTGTTTTTGATATAGCATTCTTTTTTTTCATAGTTTTACTTATATTTTTATTTAAAGAGAGGTATTTCATCCTAAAGCACATGTAGTACACTGTTCTTTTGTCATTCATACTTTTTTTCCCTCACAGTCAATTTTTATTATGACTCTCAAACACATCCGTGCGTCACTGTTTTTTTTTTCATCTCAATCGAAGTCCCCTCCCTATTACCCCTCCAGTCCCACCCTCCCACCCTTAACGCCCCATCCTCTTCCCTTTTTTTTTTCTTTTAGGTTTAAGGTATATCTTATTTCCCCCTACAGTTTCCCCTTTCAGTCCAACAAATGACTCTTTCTCTTATAATAATAAATACAATACAGTACAACAGAGGTAATTAGGCCACAGTTATGAGGGTTATATGGCTTAACGTACATTCCCAATGTCCAGTCCATATGTATTTAGTACCTGACTTTAACATTCTACTATCTAACCATCTCCATGAGTTTAAAGTTCTATATCTGACTCAACATTCATACTAATTTGCAACACAATTTTAAAAGTATCTTCTTAGATCTATAACACTCTCTTGACTCCTAAACAACTCAAAATTTAATTATGAGACTCTAGCTATCTATGCTTCAACCACCTCAGAGACCTGAGAGGGATAAATATATCTGATTTTATAGGAAGTACAGGGCCTGCAGCTTCCCAAACTAAGAAATGACATACCAGTGGCTGCCTGGACAGTTCCCATTTTCTCTCCATACAGTACAGCATCACTCTTCAGTCGTTAGGCCCCGTTTCTCTGACAGACATTGATTGTAGAATAAGGGTTTTGAAGGACTTACCTACCCTGTCTTGGCAGAGCTAGGCTGTCGACTTACCTGCTTCCAGGTTTTGTCCTTTTTGGACAGCATTCTGTCTACAATTGGAGCAAGGGGCTTTTCCTACGAAGAGATAGGCTTGCGACTAATTCAATCATCTCCCACTGGAGATTCTTAGATGCTCATCTTCTACTTGGAGAAGAATAGGGGGTGCTGTCAGGAGTTGATAGGTCTTGATATTAAAAAAATCTAAAGTTATGAAAACATCTTTGAATGCCATATTCTGCAGATCTCTTGAGGTTTTTGAAGAGGCCCTATCTATCTCTTCTATTAGGGTAAGCAGATGTTGCTTGTCCCTTAGCAACTTTATTTCTGATTAGCATAGCAAGAAACAATAACAGGCTGTCATAGTACCTAACAGAATGACTGGCTTGTATAACTATTAGTTTGCATTTCTTAAATATCCTAAACAGTTTATGACAATTAGTAGTAAAAGACCGAAACATCACATTTCACTTATTTTTCTTTACCTCCTAACCTTCCATCCAATTTCTCTGGGGTGGGTGTCCTTATATAACAGTCCCTTATCTCACTTGAGAGGTCGTATGAGGGCCAAGAGCCTCTTCATTCATTGGGGGTCTACGAAGCAGTACCATCAGTGAAAAGTGTCTCATTGCCCGGGAGAGAGAACTACTAAACAAATAAACCAATAAGCACACGATAGATAAAAAAGACTAAAAAATAGAAAAAATATGACTAATATACAAAAAATAAATAAAAATTAAAAATAAGAAGTCTATGTCCAAGTTCCCTTTGGTGTGTTAGTTGTAGTATCGATACCTTCTACTATATAGCTAAAATCCTACTATAAGTGAATAGATGCCATATGCTTCCTTCTGAGTCTGGGTTAGTTCACTCAGGATGAGCTTTTCTAGTTCCATCCATTTGGCTTCAAATAGCATGATTTCATTGTTTCTGATAGCTGAATAATATTCCATTGTGTAGATGTACCACAGTTTTTAACCCATTCTTCGGTTGAGGGACATCTGAGTTGTTTCCAGTTTCTAGCTATTATAAATAAGGCTGCTGTAAACATAGATGAGGAAAATTCCTTATGATTCCATGAAGAGGCATTTGGGTGTATACCCAGAAGTGGTATGGCTGGGTCCTGAGGCAGAGTTATTCCAAGTTTTCTAAGATATTGCCAGACTGACCTCCATAGTGGTTGCACAAGCCTGCATTTCCACCAGCAATGGAGTAGAGTTCCCCTTTCTCCACACCCTTGCCAGCATGTGCTGTCATTTGAGCTTTTGATCTTAGCCATTCTGACAGGTGTGAGATGGAATCTCAGGGTCGTCTTGAGTTGCATTTCTCTGATGATTAAGCGTGTTGAGCATTTCTTCAAGTGTGTCTCAGCCATTAGGGATTCCTCCTTTGTGAATTCTCTATTTAGCTCTGTCCCCCATTTTTTGATTGGATTATTTGGTTTCTTGGAATTTAATTTCTTGAGTTCTTTGTAGATTTCGGATATTAGCCCTCTGTCAGATGTGGGGTTGGTGAAGATTTTCTCCCAGTGTGTAGGCTGCCATTTTGTTCGAATGACAGTGCCCTTTGCCTTACAGAAGCTTTTCAGTTTCATGAGGTCCCATTTATTGATTGTTGATCTCAAGTCCTGAGCTGCTGGTGTTCTGTTCAGGAAGTTGTGACCTGTGCCAATTAGTTCGAGGGTTTCTCCCACTTTTTCATCTAGTAGATTTAGTGTGACCGGCCTTATGTTAAGATCTTTGATCCACTTGGACTTAAGTTTTGTACAAGGTGATAGGTATGGGTCTAATTTCATTCTTTTACAACTGGACATCCTGGACATCCAGTTGGACCAGCACCATTTGTTGAAGATGCTGTCTCCCTTCCATTGTGCCGTTTTGGCTTCTTTCTCAAAAATTAGGTGGCCATAAGTGTGTGGGTCTATTTCTGGATCTTCAATTCGATTCCATTGATCTACTGGTCTGTTTCTATACCAATAACATGCTGTTTTTACTACCATTGCTCTGTAGTACAGCTTGAAATCTGGGATGGTAATACCTCCAGATGTTTTTTTATTGTACAGGATTGATTTAGCTATTCTAGGCTTTTTGTTTTTCCATATGAAATTGAGAATAGCTCTTTCCAAGTCTATAAAAAATTGTGTTGGTAGTTTGATAGGAATTGCATTGAATCTATATATTGCTTTTGGTAGGATATCCATTTTTATTATGTTGATTCTACCTATCCACGAGCATGGGAGATCTTTCCATATTCTTCTTTTTTTTATTAAATACTTTATTTTTTCTTCAAGTTACATCTCAGTCACAAACCCTTCCCTATTCCCCCTTCCTGTCCCACCCTTCCACCCTCTTCCCCCCCAACAGCTTCCCCTTTCAGTCCAACAAATGGTTCCTTCTCTAATAACAGTAAATACTATACAAAACAACAGATATAAATATGCCACATTTATGAGAGTTAAATGGCCCAGTATACCTTCTCAATGTCCAGTTCATACATATTTGGCCCCTGACTTCAACTTTCTACCATCTAACCATCTCCATGAATTTAAAGTTCTATAACTGACTTAGCTTTCATACTAACTTGCATCATTATTATATCCATCTTCTTAGATCTAGAACGCACTCTTGATTCCTAAACAACTCAAAATTTAACTATGAGAATCTAGCTGTCTACTCTTCAACCACCTCAGAGACCTGAGAGGGATAAATATATCTGCTTATATAGGAACTGCAGGGCCTTCAGCTTTCAATACTAAGAAATGACAAAACAGTGACTGCCTGGACAGTTCCCCTTTTCTCTCCACACATTCCAGCATCACTCTTCAGCCTTTTGATCCTGTTTCTCTGACAGACATTGATTGTAGAGCAGGAATTATGAAGGACTTACCTAACCTGTCTTGGCAGAGCTAGGCTGTCGACTTCCCTGCTACCAAGTTTTGTCCTTTTTGGACAGCAGTCGGTCTGCAGTTGAAGGAAGGAGGTTTTTCATGCCAAGAGATAGACTTGCCACTAATTCAACCATCTCACACTGGAGATTCTTCGATGCTTATCTTCTACTTGGAGTAGAATAGGGGGTGCTGTCAGGAACTGATATGTCTCGATATCAAAAAAAAAAAACTTAATCTAAGATAACATCTTTGAATGCCATATTCTGCAGATCTCTTGGGGTTTTTGAAGATGCCCTTACCATCTCTTGTATTTAGATAAGAAAATGTTGCTTGTGTCTTAACAACTTGATTACTGAGTAGCTTAGAGAATATCTGTGATAGACTGTCATAGTAGCTAACAAAGTGACACGTTTGAATGACTAGGAGTTTGTTTTTCTTAACTATCCTAAACAGTTTTAGACGGTTGGTATCAAGAAGCCAGAGCTTCACATTTTATTTTTAAGTATCTCTAGGTATGATACCATTAGGAAGCGTTACCTTTAATTTTGTATCAATATACAAAGATCTACTCACTTGTGGCTAAATATACTCTTAATTTTGTATCAATATACAAAGATCAATGCCTATGTAGCCCAATACAACCTTAATATTACATCCATATACAAGGGTCAATACCATTGTGGCCAACTATAATCTTAATTTTGTATCAATATACAAAGAACAATACCGATGTAGTCCACTACGATCTTATTTTTGCACAATAAACAATGGTCAATACCACTTTAGCCAAATATACTACTAATTTTGTATCAATATACAAAGGTATAAGGGCATATTCAATAATCTGCCCCTTCTTCTTGGTCCTTCCTGTGCTATGTCTATGTCTCATTTTTCTCAAGTCCATGTACTCCTACATAGGAGAGAAAGAAGGATAGAGTAAAGGAAAAGTAGGGAGTCCCTGGGTCTAACCTCCAAAACCCATTAAACAGGACCATTTAACAGCTTGTAATCTCTTCCCCTAAATAACAGAGTATTCAGTTATCCTTCAAATAACCAAAAAAGGGGGGGCGGAGAAACACCCTCCCCACCCTCTGGGCATGGGACGTCAATTTCTTAAAATGACTTCCTGCTGATTTGGGTCGTAGTAAACCTGTTTGGGGCCCGAACCAAAATGGAAAAATGGTTAAAAATGTTAGTACAATCCTTTTATGTTCAGTCCTTCTGTTCTCTGCTGTTTAGATGTCCTAAGGAGATTGTAGGCCGAAGGTGATCTTGCAGGCTTTACTGAGTTTCTGGCTGGGGCATTGTGTAGAGCTGAACGGTCTTAGCGATATTTAATTGTTGTGGTTGTAGGCTTTTGATGGAGACAGCTAGTGAGGGAGTCTGTCAGGCTGAATCATCTGGGTCACTCGTCTTCTTTGGTGTCTGATTCTGTTTTCTGCTGAGGTTTCCGTTGTCCAGTTGTCCCTGGGTTCCTTGAATGGATGCTTTGATTCTCCTGGAAAGATAAGAACAAAGCCCTGTCCTAATCCTAACTCTGGGACAATTACCGTCTTTTTTTTTGGGGGGGGGGCGGGCTAGGTAATTTTTCTCCTGAAGCAAATTTGGTTTTTTGACAATAAATAAAGTGTTATCTTTCAATCTGGGTTAAAGAAGAAATTATTTTGTTATTTTGGAGCTAAACCAGCTTTAGTGTATGTATTTTGAGATCTCAAAGGACAATTTGTTTGCATTGAGTAGGCCTTTTGTAAGTAGCTTTTAAACTTAGGTCTTTCCAAATCCTATGTGTGTGTCTCTGCATTCTAATTATTGGGATCAGAGACCTGTGGTTCCCATCTGAAGGGATTAAAGATGTGTTCCACCACTCCTGGATCGAAGTTTTTCTCTATTTAGAGTTTGTTTTGTATCAGGCTGACCTTGAGCTCTGAGATCTGCCTGTTTCTGTCTCCAGTGTGTTGGGATTAAGGGTGTACTCTTGTTGAATGATGGGATTAAGGGTGTGCACCCTCACCACCCTGTTCCGTGTAACTCTAGAATTTATAAGACCACTAACGCTATGGTGCTCCTCCTGTCTCTGCTGAAGTTAAAGGCATGGGTTAACACCACAATTCTCATGTATTTTACTTTAGCTCTACGTTTTTTCGACACTTGGAGGTTTATAAAACGAGGTTGAACGGCTGTATCCTTTATTTCATTTACAGTGTTTTAGCATTGTTACCTGCTTTTTTAATTAATAAATTTATTTGTTTGTTGCTTCAGGTTACATCCTTATCATATTGTCCTCTTTTCCCGCTTCCCAGCCCCAACCTCCCATGCTCTACCCCCTGACCCTTCCGTCTTGTTCCTCTGGGTATGGAGTGTCCCTGCCTATTAGTATCTCACCACAGATCAGGAGTCATATGAGGGCCAAGAGCTTCTTCATTCACCGGGGGCCTACGAGGCAGTACTGCCAGTGAAAGGTGTCTCCTTGCTACTGGGGGAATACTAAAAAAAGAACAACAAACACACAAACCCACAAAAACAAAGAATAACAACAAAGAACAGAGGAAAAAGAAAAGGGAAAAGGAAAAAGAAAAAGAAAAAAAGGAAAAGGAAAAAGAAAAAGAAAAAAAAATTTATGTCCATATTCCTTTTGGTGTGTTGGTTGTAGTACAGATATCCCATACGATATAGCTAAAACCCTACTATAAGTGAATAGATGCCATGTGCATCCTTCTGAGTCTGGGTTAGCTCACTCAGGATGAGCTTCTCTAGATCCATCCATTTGGTTGCAAATTGCATGATTTCATTGTTTCTGATAGCTGAGTAATATTCCATTGTATAGATGTACCACAGTTGTTTAATCCATTCTTCAGTTGAGGGAGATCTGGGTTGTTTCCAATTTCTAGCTAATACAAATAAGGCTGCTATGACCATAGATGAGGAGACTTCCCTATGTCTCCGTGAGGGGTCCTTTGGGTGTACACCCAGAAGTGGTATGGCTGGGTCCTGAGGCAAGGTTATTCCAAGTTTTCTAAGATATCGCCAGACAGACCTCCACCGTGGTTGCACAAGCCTGCACTCCCACCAGCAATGGAGTAGGGTTCCCCTTTCTCCACACCCTCGCCAGCATGTGCTGTCATTTGAGCTCTTTATCTTAGCCATTCTGACAGGTGTTAGATGGAATCTCAGGGTCATCTTGCGTTGCATTTCTCTGATGATTAAGCATGTTGAGCATTACTTCAAGTGTGTCTCAGCCATCAGGGATTCCTCCTTTGTGAATTCTCTATTTAGCTCTGTCCCCCATTTTTTGATTGGATTATTTGTTTTCTTGGCATTTAATTTCTTGAGTTCTTTGTAGATTTCAGATATTAGCCCTCTGTCAGATGTGGGGTTGGTGAAGATTTTCTCCCAGTCTGTAGGCTGCCATTATGTTTGAATGACAGTGTCCTTTGCCTTACAGAAGCTTTTCAGTTTCATGAGGTCCCATTTATTGATTGTTGATCTCAAGTCCTGAGCTGTTGGTGTTCTGTTCAGGAAGTTGTGACCTGTGCCAATTAGTTCGAGGGTTTGTTTCTCCCACTTTTTCTTCTAGTAGATTTAGTGTGACCGGCCTTATGTTAAGGTCTTTGATCCACTTGGACTTAAGTTTTATACAAGGTGATAGGTATGGGTCTAATTTCATTCTTTTACAAATGGACATCCAGTTGGACCAGCACCATTTGTTGAAGATGCTGTCTTCCTTCCATTGTGCCGTTTTGGCTTCTTTCTCAAAAATTAGGTGGCCATTAGTGTGTGGGTCTATTTCTGGATCTTCAATTCTGTTCCATTGATCTACCGGTCAGTTTCTATACCAATAACAAATTTTTTACTACTGTTGCTCTGTAGTACAGCTTGAAATCTGGGATGGTAATACCTCCAGATGTTTTTTTATTGTACAGGATTGATTTAGCTATTCTGGGCTTTTTGTTTTTCCATATGAAATTGAGAATAGCTCTTTCCAAGTCTATAAAAAATTGTGTTGGTATTTTGATAGGAATTGCATTGAATCTATATATTGCTTTTGGTAGGATATCCATTTTTATTATGTTGATCCTACCTATCCATGAGCATGGGAGATCTTTCCATCTTCTGAAGGCCTCTTCCATTTCTTTCTTCAAGGTCTTGACGTTCTTGTTGTATAGGTCCTTTACTTCCTGGGTAGAGTTACCCCAGGTATTTTATGTTGTTTGTGGCTATTGTGAAGGGGGTTGTTTCCCTTATTTCTTTCTCAGCCCATTTGTTGTATAAAGAAGGGCTTCTGATTTTTTTTGAATTAATTTTGTATCCAGCCACTTTGCTGAAGTTGTTTATCAGCTGGAAGAGTTCTCTGGTGGAATTTTTATGGTCGCTTATGTATACTATCATATCATCTGCAAATAGGGATAATTTGACTTCTTTGTTTCCGATGTTTATCTCCTTGATCTCCTTTAGTTGTCTTATTGCTCTAGCAAGGACTTCAAGTACTATATTGAAGAGATATGGTGAAAGTGGACATCCTTGTCTTGTCCCTGAGTTTAGAGGAAATGCTTCAAGTTTCTCTCCATTTATTTTGATGTTGGCCACTGGCCTGCTGTATATTGCCTTTATTATTTCTAGGTTAGGCCCTTGTATGCCCATTCTCTCCAGAACTTTTAGCATAAGGGGGTGTTGGATTTTGTCAAATGCTTTTTCTGCATCTAGAGAGATTATCATGTGGTTTTTTTCTTTCATCTTGTTTACATGGTGAATGACATTGATCGACTTTCATATGTTGAACTATCCCTGCATTCCTGGAATGAAGCCTACTTGATCATGGTGTATGATACTTTTGATGTGTTCTTGAATTTGGGTTGCTAGTATTTTATTAAATATTTTTGCATCTATGTTCATGAGGGAGTTTGGTCTGAAGTTCTCTTTCTTTGTTGGGTCTTTGTGTGGTTTAGGAATCAGGGTGATTGTGGCCTCATAGAATGAGTTTGGCAATGTTCTTCAGATTCTATTTTGTGAAAGAGTTTGAAAAGTATTGGTGTTAGCTCCTCTTTGAAGGTCCAGTTGAATTCCATGCTAAAGCCATCTGGCCCTGGGCTTTTTTTGGTTGGGAGATTTTTAATGATTGTTTCTATTTCCTTAGGGGTTATAGGGCTGTTTAATCTGTTTATCTGATCTTGATTTAGCTTCGGTAGGTGGAATCTTTCAATAAAATTTCCATTTCACTTAAGTTTTCAAATTTGGTGGAGTATAGATTTTTAAAGTTGAGTCCAAATATTCTCTGGATTTCCTCAATGTCTGTTGTTATTTCTTCCTTTTCATTTCTGATTTTGTTGATTTTTGTTTTTTCCCTCTGTCTTTTAGTTAATTTGGCTAAGGGTCTGTCTATTTTGTTGATTTTCTCAAAGAACCAACTCTTGGTTTCATTGATTCTTTTTATAGTTCTTTTTGTTTCTAAGTTGTTGATTTCAGCCCTAAGTTTGATGATCTCCTGCCTTCTGCTCCTCTTGGGAGTGTTTGCTTCTTCTTTTTCCAATTCACTCAGATTAGCTGTTAATTCGCTAATATGAGCTGTCACAATTTTGTTTTTGAAGGCACTTAGTGCTATGAACTTTCCTCATAGCACAGCTTTCATTGTGTCCCATAGGTTTGGGTATGTTGTGTCTTCGTTTTCGTTGGATTTTCAGAAGTCTTTGATTTCCTTCTTTATTTCTTCCCTGACCCAGTGGTCTTCTAGTAAAGAGTTGTTCAATTTCCACTTGAGTGTAGACTTTCTGTTGATTCTTTTGCTATTGAAGTCCAGCTTTATTCTCTGGTGGTCTGATAAGATACAAGGGGTTATTTCAATTTTCTTGTATCTGTTGACGCTATCTTTGTGTCCAACTATATATTCGATTTTGGAGAAGGTTCCGTGAGGTGCTGAGAAGAAAGCATATTCTTTTGTGTTTGGGTGAAACGTTCTGTAGATATCTGTTAGGTCCATTTGGTTCATGATCTCTGTTAGACTCATTATTTCTCTGTTTGGCTTCTGTCTTGATCATATGTCCATAGTTGTGAGTGGGGTGTTATAGTCTCCCACTATTACATAGTTTGGATCAATGTGCAATTTAAGTTTTAGAAGCGTTTCTTTTATAAATGTAGGTGCCTTTGTATTTGGGGCATAGATGTTCAATATTGAGATGACCTCTTGGTGGATATTTCCTTAATGTGTATGTATGTATGTTTTCCCAGCCCTTTACTCTGAAGTAGTGTTTATCTCTATCAACATAGATGGAGAAAACAAGATATTCCATGACAAAATTAAATTTAAACAATATCTACCCACAAACCCAGCCCTACAGAAAATCCTAGAAGGAAAATCCCAACCCAGAGAAGAAAACTCCACCCAAGAAAACAAGGGGAATAGAAAACCCATCAGCAACTAAACCAAAAGAGGAACAGGACCACTGCCTATACCAAACTCATGGGAAATAACAACCCCAAGTCACTAATATCCATCAACATCAATGGACTCAACTCCCCAATAAAAAGACATAGGTTTACAGAGTGGATCCGCAAGCAAGACCTTTCCTTATGCTGTATACAAGAGACACATCTAACTACGAAAGATAGACACTGCCTCAGAGTAAAGGGTTGGGAAAAGGTTTTCCAAGCAAATGGACCCAGGAAGCAAGCTGGAGTAGCCATCCTAATATCAAACAAAACAGACTTCCAACTGAAGTTAATGAAGAAAGACAAAGAAGGGCACTATATACTCATTAAAGGGAATATTCATCAAGAGGAAATTTCAATACTGAACATCTATGCCCCAAAACAAAGGCACCTACTTTCGTAAAGAAAGACTTCTAAAACTTAAAGCGCACGTCGATCACAACACATTAGTAGTAGGAGACTTCAACACCCCACTCACAACAAAGGACAGATCATCAAGACAGAAGACAAACAGAGAAATATTGAGTCTAACAGAGATTATGAAACAAATGGACCTAAGAGATATCTACAGAACGTTTCACCCAAACACAAAGGAATACACCTTTTTCTCAGCACCCCACGGAACCTTCTCCAAAATCGACCACAAAATTGGTCACAAAGATAGTCTCAGTAGATACAAGAAAATTGAAATAACACCTTGTATCTTATCAGACCACCACGGAATAAAGCTGGTCTTCAACAGTAAAAGAATCAACAGAAAGACTACACACACATGGAAATTGAACAGCTCCTTACTGGATGACCACTGGGTCAGGGAAGAAATAAGGAAGGAAATCAAAGACTTCTTAAAATCCAACAACAATGAAGACACAACATACCCAAACCTATGGGATACATTGAAAGCTGTGCTACGAGGAAAGTTCATAGCACTAAGTGCTTTAAAAAATAAAATTGTGACAGCTCATATTAGTGAACTAACAGCTAAGCTGGGTGAATTGGAAAAAAAAGAAACAAACACTCCCAAGAAGAGCAGAAGACAGGAAATCATTAAACTTAGAGCTGAAATCAACAACTTAGAATCAAAAAGAACTAAACAAAGAATCAATGAAACCAAGAGTTGGTTCTTTGAGAAAATCAACAAAATAGACAGACCCCTAGCCAAATTAACTAAAAGGCAAAGGGAAAGAACCCAAATCCACAAAATCAGAAATGAAAAGGGAGAAATAACAATAGACATTGAGGAGATCTAGAAAATATTCGGGCATTACTTTAAAAATATATATTCCACTAAATTTGAAAACCTAAGCGAAATGGACAATTTCCTTGATAAATTCCACCTACCAAAACTAAATCAAAATCAGATTAACAGCTTAAACAGCCCAATAACACCTAAGGAAATAGAAAAAGTCATTAATAATCTCCAACCAAAAAAAGCCCAGGGCCAGATGGCTTTAGCACGGAATTCTACCGGACCTTCAAAGAGGAACTAACACCATTACTTTTCAAACTCTTCCATCACATAAAAACAGAAAGATCACTGCCAAACTCATTCTATGAGGCCACTGTCATTCTGATTCCCAAACCACACAAAGACCCAACAAAGAAAGAGAACTTCAGACCAATCTCCCTCATGAACATAGATGCGAAAATACTTAATAAAATACTAGCAAACAGAATTCAAGAACATATCAAAAGTATCATACACCATGATCAAGTAGGCTTCATCCCTAGAATGCAGGGATGGTTCAATATACGAAAGTCTATCAATGTAATTCACCACATAAACAAGATGAAAGAAAAAAACCACATGATAATCTCGCTAGATGCAGAAAAAGCATTTGACAAAATCCAACACCCCTTCATGCTAAAAGTTCTGGAGAGAACGGGCATACAAGGACCATACCTAGAAATAATAAAGGCAATATACAGCAAGCCAGTAGCCAACATCAAATTAAATGGAGAGAAGCTTGAAGCATTTCCTCTAAACTCAGGGACAAGGCAAGGATGTCCACTTTCACCATATCTCTTCAATATAGTACTTGAAGTCCTTGCTAGAGCAATAAGACAACTAAAGGAGATCAAAGCGATAAAAATTGGAAATGAAGAAGTCAAATTATCCCTATTCGCAGATGATATGTTAGTATACATAAGCGACCCCAAAAACTCCACCAAAGAACTCTTACAGCTGATAAACAACTTCAGCAAGGTGGCTAGATACAAAATTAACTCAAAAAAATCAGAAGCCCATCTTAATACAACAAAAAAATATACCGAGAAAGAAATAAGGGAAACAACCCCCTTCACAATAGCCACAAACAACATAAAATACCTGGGGGTAACTCTAACCAAGCATGTAAAGGACATATATAACAAGAACTTCAAGCCCCTGAAGAAAGAAATGGAAGAGGCCTTTAGAAGATGGAAAGATCTCCCATGCTCATGGATAGGTAAGATCAACATAATAAAAATGGCTATCCTACCAAAAGCAATATATAGATTTAATGCAATTCCTATCAAAATACCAACACAATTCTTTATAGACCTGGAAGAAGCTATTCTCAACTTCATATGGAACAACAAATAGCTCAGAATAGCTAAATCAATCCTGTCCAATGAAAAAACATCTGGAGGTATCACCATCCCAGATTTCAAGCTGTACTACAGAGCAACAGTAATAAAAACAGCATGGTACTTGTATAGAAACAGACCAGTGGATCAATGGAATCGAATTGAAGACCCAAACATGGATACACACACCTATGGCCAACTAATCTTTGACAAAGAAGCCAAAAACATACAATGGAAGAAGGACAGCATCTTCAGCAAATGGTGCTGGTCCAACTGGATGTCCACTTGCAAAAGAATGAAATTAGACCCATACCTATCACCTTGTACAAAACTTAATTCCAAGTGGATCAAAGACCTTAACATAAGGCCAGCCACACTAAGGATACTAGAAGAAAAAATAGGAGAAACCCTCGAACTCATTGGCACAGGTGACAACTTCCTGAACAGAACACCAACAGCTCAGGACCTGAGATCAACAATCAATAAATGGGACCTCATGAAACTGAAAAGCTTCTGTAAAGCAAAAGGACACTGTCATTCGAACAAAACGACAACCAACAGACTGGGAGAAAATCTTCACCAACCCCACATCTGATAGAGGGCTATTATCTATAATATACAAAGAACTCAAGAAACTAAATGCCAAGAAACCAAATAATCCAATCAAAAAATGGGAGATGGAGCTAAATAGAGAATTCACAAAGGAGGAATCCCTAAGGGCTGAGAGACACCTGAAGAAATGTTCAACATCCTTAATCATCAGAGAAATGCAACTCAAGACGACCCTGAGATTCCACCTAACACCTGTTAGAATGGCTAAGATAAAGAGCTCAAATGATAGCGCATGCTGGCGAGGGTGTGGAGAAAGGGGAACCCTACTCCATTGCACTCCATTGCTGGTGGGAGTGCAGGCTTGTGCAACCACTATGGAGGTCTGTCTGGCGATATCCTAGAAATCTATGAATAACCTTGCCTCAGGACCCAGCCATACCACTTCTGGGTATGCACCCAAAGGACCTCTCACGGAGACAGAGGGAAGTCTCCTCATCTATGTTCATAGCAGCCTTATTTGTAATAGCTAGAAATTGGAAACAACCCAGATGTCCCTCAACTGAAGAATGGATTAAAAAATTGTGGTACATCTACACAATGGAATATTACTCAGCTATCAGAAACAATGAAATCATGCAATTTGCAACCAAATAGATGGATCTAGAGGAGCTCATCCTGAGTGAGCTAACCCAGACTCAGAAGGATGCACATGGCATCTATTCACTTATAGTAGGATTTTAACTATATCGTACAGGATATCTGTACTACAACCAACACATCAAAAGGAACAAGGACATAATTTTTTTTTTATCTTTTTCTTTTTTCCTTCTTTTTTTCTTTTTTTCTTTTCCTTTTCCCTTCTCTTTTCCTCTCTTTTTTTGTTGATATTCTTTGTTTTTGTGGGTTTGTGTGTTTGTTGGTCTTTTTTTTAGTATTCCCCCAGTAGCAATGAGACACCATTCACTGGCAGTACTGCCTCGTAGGCCCCCGGTGAATGAAGAGGCTCTTGGCCCTCATATGACTCCTGATCTGTGGTGAGATACTAATAGGCAGGGACACTCCACCCCAGAGGAACAAGACGGATGGGTCAGGGGGTAGAGCATGGGAGGGTGAGGCTGGGAAGCGGGAAAAGCGGACAATATGATAAGGATGTAACCTGAAGCAACAAACAAATAAATTTATTAACTAAAAAAAAAAAACAAAAAAAAAAGGCAGAAGGCAGGGCTGAAACACTGTGAATGGAACAGAGGATACAGCCATTCGGCCTGGTTTTGCAGACCTCCAGGTGTAGAGAAGACGTGGAGCTAAGGTAAAATACAAGAGAATTGTGGTATTGGCCCATGCCTTTGACTTCAGCGGAGACGGGGTGGGGGGGCACCGTAGATTTGGTGGTTTCATGTATTCTGGAGTCATACGGAGCGGGGTGGTGAGGGTGCATACTCTTGGTCCCACCATTCAAGAAGAGTACACCCTTGGTCCCAGCTCCCAGCACACTGGAGACAGAAACGGGCAGATCCCGGAGCTCAGGGTCAGCCTGATGCAGGGCAAACTCTAAATAGAGAAAGACTTCGATCCATGAGTGGTGGAACACATCTTTGATCCCTTCAGATGGGAAACACAGGTCCCTGATCCCAATAATTAGAGTTCAGAGACACACACATGGGATTTGGAGGGACCTAGGTTTGGAGGCTACTTACAAAAGGCTGTCTCGATGCAGGCAGATTGTCCTTTGTTATCTCAAAATATATACACTAGAGCTGGTTTAGCTCCAAGGTGACAGAATGATTTCTTCTTTAAAACGGATTGAAAGATAACGCTTTGTATGTTGTCAGAAGGCCAAATTTGCTTCAGGAGAAGTACTACCTAGCCCCCCCCATCCCCCCCCCCAAGGAAAAAAAAAGAGGGCAATTGTCCTAGGGTTGGGATTGGGGCAGGGCTCTGTTCTTATCGTTCCAGGAGAATCGAAGCGTCCATTAGGGGAGCCCGGGGACGGCTGGACAGCGGAATCCTCAGCAGAGAGCAGAATCAGGCACCAAGGAGGACGAGTGACCCAGTTGATTCTGCCTGGCAGACTTCCTCAATAGCTGTCTCCATCGGGGGCCCGCAACCACCACAGCAATCCAATGTCACTGGGACCACTCAGCTCTACACAATGCCCCGACAGGAACCTCAGTGAAACCTGCAAGATCAGCTTCTGCCTACAAACCCCTTAGGTCATCTAAACAGCTGAGAACAGAAGGACTGAATATAAAAGGAGTGTACTAACATTTTTAATCATTTTTCCCATTTGGGTTGGGGCCCCAAACATGTGTACTACCACCCAAATCAGCAGGAAGTCACTTTAAGACAGCCACGTCCCATGCCCAGAGGGTGGGGAGGGTGTTTCTCCGCCCTTCTTTTTGGTTATTTGAAGGATAACTGAAAACTCTGTTATGTAGGGGAAGAGACTACAAGCTGATAAATGGTCCTGTCTTAATGGGTTTTGGAGGTTAGCCCCAGGGAATTCCTACTTTTCCTTTTCTGTATCCTTCTTCCTCTCCTATGTAGGAGTGCATGGGCTTGAGAAAAATGAGATATAGACATAGCACAGGAAGGTCCAAGAAGAAGGGGCAGATTATTGAATATGCCCTTATACCTTTGTATATTGATACAAAATTAGTAGTTTATTTGGCTAAAGTGGTATTGACCATTGTTTATTGTGCAAAAATAAGATTGTATTGGATTACATCGGTATTGATTCTTTTTGTATATTGATACAACATTAAGATTATAGTTGGACACAATGGTATTGACCCTTGCATATAGACGTAATATTAAGATTATATTGGGCTACATAGGCATTGATCTTGGTATATTGATACATAATTAAGAGTATATTTAGCCACAATTGAGTAGATCTTTGTATATTGATACAAATTTAAAGGTAACGCTTCCCAATGGTATCATACCTAGAGATACTTAAAAATAAAATGTGAAGCTCTGACCTCTTGATACCAACCATCTAAAACGGTCTAGGATAGTTAAAACAAACTCCTAGTCATGCAAACATGTCTCTTTGTTAGCTACTATGACAGTCTATCACAGATATTCTCTAAACTACCCAGTAATCAAGTTGCTAAGAGACAAGCAACATTTGCTTATCTAAATACAAGAGATGGATAGGGCATCTTCAAAAACCCCTAGAGATCTGCAGAATATGGCATTCAAAGATGTTATCTTAAATCAAGATTTTTTTTGATATCGAGACATATCAGTGCCTGACAGCACCCCCTATTCTACTCCAAGTAGAAGATAAGCATCGAAGAACCTCCACTGTAAGATGGTTGAATTAGTGGCAAGCCTTTCTCTTGGCATGAAAAAACCCCTTGCACCAACTGCAGACAGACTGCTGTCCAAAAAGGACAAAACTTGGTAGCAGGGAAGTCGACAGCCTAACTCTGCCAAGACAGGGTAGGTAAGTCCTTCATAATCCCTGCTCTACAACAAATGTCTGTCAGAGAAACAGGACCCAAAGGCTGAAGATTGATGCTGGAATGTATGGAGAGAAAAGGGGAACTGTCCAGGCAGTCATTGGTATGTTCTTTCTAAATTTGGAAGCTGCAGGCCCTGCACTTCCTATATAAGCAAATATATTTATCCCTCTCAGGTCTCTGATGTGGTTGAAGAATAGACAGCTAGAGTCTCATAGTTAAATTTTGAACTGTTTAGGAATCAAGAGGGTGTTATAGATCTAAGAAGATACTCTTAAATGTGTGTTGCAAGATAGTATGAATGTTGAGACACATATAGACCTTTAAACTCATGGAGTTGGGTAGATAGTAGAATGTTAAAGTCAGGGGCCAAATATGTATAAACTGGACATTGGGAAGGTATACTGGACCAATTTACTCTCATAAATGTGGCATATTTATATCTATTGTTTTGTATAATACTTACTGTTATAAGAGAAGGAACCATCTGTTGGACTGAAAGGGGAAACTTCTGGGGGGAAGAGGGTGGAAGGGCGGGATAGGAAGGGGGAATAGGGAGGGGTTTGTTACTGAGATGTAACTTGAAGAAAAAAATAAAGTATTTATAAAAAAAAAAACATTCAATGTGGGGGGGCTTGCTTAGTTCATTATCATTATGGCAGGGGACATGGCAGCCCGGAATATAGTGGCAAGCAGGTGTGTTGCTGAAGAAGTAACTGAGCTACTGATCTGCAAGCAGAGGGGGGAGGCTGGGTCTGGTGTGGGCTTTTGAAACCTTAAAGCATACCTCCAGTGACATATTTTCTTCAACAAGGCCACACTTACTCCTTCAAGGCCACAATTCCTAGTCCTTTTAATCCTTTTCAAATAGTGCCACTCCCTGGTGATCAAGCATTTAACCATATGAGCCTATGGGGGTCATTCTTATTCAAACCACCACATTCTACTACCTGCCCCCCCCAATAGGCTTGTAACTGTATCATAAAGCAAAATGCATTTAGTTCAACTTCAAAAGACCCCAAGGTCGTTCAGTCCCCAGAATATTTAAAGTCCAGATTTCAAAGGGTCTTCTAAGACTCAAGGTAGTCTCTTAACTACAATCCTCCCATAAAACCCAAAAGCAAATTTTAGACTTCCAACATACAGTGACACAGAATATACATTACCATTCTATATAGGAGGAAAGGGGGCATAGTGAGGAAATATTTGACCAAAGCAAGACTGAAAGTCAGCAGGGCCAGACTCTAATTCTCTAACTACATGTGTGATATCAAAGGGCTTAGCTATTTCAGCCCTTCCGGCTTTGCTGACTTCAGCAGACTTTTCTCTCTCTGGCTGGCTCCACTCCATGTTCAGCTCTTGGTAGACATCCCATAGTTCTGGAATCCCCAACATCTTGGGTATTCGACACAATTCAGGCTTCAGAGGAAAGCCCCGCATGCAAAGGCCTCTCTAGGCCTCCACTCAAAGACTCTTCTGCAACATGCCTTTCCTCAGTGGCTTTTCTTAAGCTTGGAGGAAAACTCCACGGCCCCTTTACTCCTGCATCCTGCATGACTCTAAAGCCTGGACTGTGTGACTGAAACTGCTAAGCTCTGCTGTCTGCTTGGTTTGAAGCAGCACCCGGCCTTGAACTACAGTTGCATAGGCTTTGATTTAATGATGGTTTTTTTAGGTGGAGGAAATACATTGGGGTCTTTTCCTTGCACAAGTTGGAGGATGAGCTGGTAGGATCTTGCTCTGAGAGCACCACTGCTTTTATTCCATTTCTTCCTATCTGGTTCAGTATAAACCATTGCCCCAACCTTTCATTGTCTAGTGTTCTTTCTCTCCTCAAACAATACATTTTGTATTTCTTTTTTCCTCTCTTACTGTTTCATTGTAGATCTACATAAGAATGATCACTAATAACTATGTGACATAGTCAATAGTCAATACTCAATACTAGGGTGTCTTTTGTTTTGCTTTTATTGTTTGGTTTTTATTTTATTTTTGAGACAATATCTTACTATGTTGTTCTGGGTGTCCTGGTCCTCACTATATAGACCAGGCTGGCCTCAAACTCACAGAATCTGCCATCCTCTATCTCCCCAGTGCTGAGATTAAAGGCATATATACCACTACACCTGGCTACGAGGCCGTCTTGACATCTTCTCTGCCAATGACATTAATCCAAAACTTCAATTTTCAATTCCCAGCCTACAGACTGGGAAAAAATATTCACCAACCCCACATCTGACAAAGGGATAATATCCAAAATTTACAAAGAACTCAAGAAATTAAATGCCAAGAAACCAAATAATCCAATCAAAAAAATGGGGGATGGAGCTAAGTAGAGAATTCACAAAGAAGGAATCCCTAATGGCTGAGAGACACTTGAAGAAATGCTCAACATGCTTAATCATCAGAGAAATGCAACTGAAGACGACTCTGAGATTCCATCTCACACCTGTCAGAATGGCTGAGATCAAAAGCTCAAATGACAGCACATGCTGGTGAGGGTGTGGAGAAAGGGGAACCCTCCTACATTGCTGGTGGGAGTGCAGGCTTGTGCAACCACTATGGAGGTCAGTCTGGTGATATCTTAGAAAACTTGGAATAGCTTTGCCTCAGCACCACTTCTGGGTATACACCCAAATGCCTCTTCACGGAATAATAAGGAAGTTTCCCCATCTATGTTCATAGCAGTCTTATTTGTAATAGCTAGAAACTGGAAACAACCCAGATGTCCCTCAACCGAAGAATGGATTAAAAAACTGTGGTACATCTACACAATGGAATATTACTCAGCTATCAGAAACAATGAAATTATGCAATTTGCAGCCAAATGGATGGAACTAGAAAAGCTCATCCTGAGTGAGCTAACACAGACTCAGAAGGATGCACATGGCATCTATTCACTTAGAGTAGGATTTTAGCTATATAGTATAGGATATCTATACTACAACCAACGCACCAAAGGGAACATGGACATAGACTTTTTGTTTGTTTGTTTTTTAGTTTTCTCTCCCTGGCAATGAGACACTTTTAACTGGTGGTACTGCCTTGTAGGCCCCCAGTGTATGAGGAGGCTCTTGGCCCTCATATGACTTCGGAACTGGGGCGAAGAACTGTTATGTAGAGACACTCCACTCCAGAGGAGTGGGATAGAAGGGTTAGTAAGTAGAGGGTGGGAGGGTGGGGCTGGGAATGGGGGAAAGAGGATAGTATGATGGAGATGTAGGCTGAAGCAACAAATAAATAAATTTACTTATTTAAAAAAAAAAGAGGGCTTATTATTCTTGCAGTGGACCAAAAGTAAAATTTGTTTCCTAGTATCCACATAAGGCAACTCAAATCACCTATAACTCCACCTTCATGAAATCTGAAACTATTTTCTGGCCTCCACAGGCACCTAAACACACACACACACACACACACACACACACACACACACACACACCTATAAAAAAAAAAAAACAAAACCAAAAAAACCCCCAAACTTTTCAATTTAGCCTCACACAGAATCTTAGGGCAAAGGCAAAAAACAAAACAAAACAAAAAAAACACAAAAACCCCCCACAAAACAAAAAGAATCCAAAAACACAAACCCAAAAACAAAACAAAACATTTTTCCACCCAAAATATCACATGCATGATCTCTAGCCCAGTTGCTAATATTGTTCCTTTCTGAAATCTCTTGAGCTGGGCCTCTACAGTCCACATCATAGCTCTTAGCACTGCTGTGTTTCACAGCTAGGATATTCCATTAAGCCCTGCTTACACCACTCAACCACTTTTTTAGTTCAAAGTCCCAAAGACTTCCACATTTCTCCAAAACACAGCAAAGCCAGTCCTGCCACAGTAATACCCGACTCTTGATACCAACTTTAGTCTTAGTTGTTTTTCTGTTACCAAGATAACACAACCAAGGCAACTTATGAAAGAAAATAAGTAGTTGGGGGCTTGATTATAGTTTCAGAGTTGAGTCCATTACCATCATAGGTGTAAGTGTGGAAGCAGGCAGGTATACAAGGCACTGTGGTAGTGGATAAGAGCTTATATTTGGTCCATAATCACAACACACAAAACACACACACACACACACAGAGAGAGAGAGAGAGAGAGAGAGAGAGAGAGAGAGAGAGAGAGAGA
>CAJQZJ010033237.1:3312057-3323307 GCA_907164525.1 Lophiomys imhausi | reverse complement strand
GAGAGAGAGAGAGAGAGAGAGAGAGAGAGAGAGAGAGAGAGAGAGAGGTATATATATATATATAGAGAGAGAACATTAAATGGACATGGCCTGGGCTTTTGAAACATCAAAGATAACCCCCATTGACCTACTTCCTCCAATAAGGCCACTCATCTTAATCCTTCCCAAATAGTTATACCAAGTGAGGACTAGGTATTCACACTATGAGCCTATGGAGGACACTTTCATTCAAAACACCACACCCAACTTGGTAAATTCTTTTGAAAACATCTCTTATAATTTATAGCAATTTTTTATTATAATGTTTATTTGTTACATCTCCATCACAGTGCCCTCTTTCCACCCCTCCTGGTTCCACCATCCCATCCTCTCCTCCCTCTCCCACCTATGCCACTCCTCCAATGTGGAGAGTCCCTACAAATCAGCCTCTCTCAGTTCAACAGTCATATGAGGGCTAAGAGCTTCCTCTTGCACTGGGAGCCTACATGGTAGCACCCCTAGGGCAAATTGTCCTATTGATAGGTAACAAAATCTATATTCCTGATCCTTTTGTGTTGGTTGTAGGATAGTTATCCTGTATTATATGGCTAAAATCCGATTATAAGTGAATAGATGCCATGTGCATCCTTCTGAGTCTGGGTTAGCTCACTCAGGATGAACTTCTCTAGTTCCATCCATTTGGCTGTGAATTGCATGATTTCCTTGTTTCTGATAGCTGAGTAGTATTCCATTGTGTAAATGTACCACAGTTTTTTTTATCCATTCTTCGGTTGAGGGACATCTGGGTTGTTTCCAGTTTCTAGCTATTACAAATAAGGCTGCTATGAACATAGATAAGAAAACTTCCTTGTGATTTGGTGAGGAATAATTTGGATGTATACCCAGAAGTGGTATGGCTGTGTCTTGGGGTAGAATTATTCCAAGTTTTCTAAGATATTGCCAGACTGACCTCCATAGTGGTTGCACAAGCCTGCACTCCCACCAGCAATGGAGGAGTGTTCCCCTTTCTCCACACCCTTGCCAGCATGTGCTGTCATATGAGCTTTTGATCTCAGCCATTCTGACAGGTGTGAGATGGAATCTCAGAGTCGTCTTGAGTTGCATTTCTCTGATGATTAAGGATGTTGAGCATTTCTTCAAATGTCTCACTGCCATTAGAGATTCTTCCTTTGTGAATTCTTGGTTTAGCTCTGTTTCCCATTTTTAATTGGATTATTTGGTTTCTTGGTGTTTAATTTCTTGAGTTCTTTATAAATTTTGGACATTAGCCTCTGTCAGATGCAGGGTTAGTAAAGATCTTTTCCCAATCTGTAGGTTGCCATTTTATTCTAGTGACAGTGTCCTTTGCCATACATAATAATTTTCAGTTTCATGAGGTCCCATTTATTGATTGTTGGTTTTAGAGCCCGAGCTATTGGTGTTCTGTTCAGGAAGTTCTCACCTGTGCTGATGAGTTCAAGGGTTTTCCCCAATTTCTCTTCTATTAGATTTAGTGTGTCAGGCCTTGTGTTAAGGTCTTTGATCCACTCGGATTTAAGTTTTGTGTCAAGTGATTAATGAACTATAATATATTACAAAAAAGCAGAAAGTATAGTGGCTGAAAAGTAATAATAATAATGTCCAGAATTATTGAAGATTCAAGATATTTTTTTGCGGAGAAAAGAGAACCTTTGAAGTGAGTCTAATGAATAATTCATAATTTGGCTATATTAATTATATTTTTGAAATTTCAAAAAGTTCTCAAATTGGGAAATAATTTTATGTTTAAAAGCATTACATTGGCATAGAGTTCTTGTACATCATTAACATCTGACATAACCAACTTGTAATTACATTGTGTAGTAGAAATAAACATATACAAACATATGTGTGTATATGTGTACATTAGGCAGTATGAAGTATTCTAATTTTGTGAATATGAATGTAGAGTTAGAGCTTGGCATTTGCATATGGAGATCAGAGGTTGACATTAAGTTTCTTCCTCATTTGCTTTCTGCCTTAAATTTTGAGACTGGTTTTGCCACTAAACCTAGAGCTTACTGATTGGCTAGACGAGATGCCTATCACCACCCAACCAACCTCTAACTGAAAGTGGTAGAAGTTCATATTTGTACAATAATATTACTATTAATAGTGTTAGACACTAGTTGCTACTATTAGGAAAATGACTTCACTCCAGTTCCACCACACTTCCTAGTAACAGTTATATTCTGCTGTAGGATACAGTTTTCTATTTCACTGTCATGGCTCACTAGTCTCATCTTCCTACAAAAACTTTGAAATGATCTCATATTTGCTAAGGAGTTGCAAATACAAAGAGATGTTTTCTCCTGGACCACTTTGAGAGTTAGTTGCTTTTGTCCCAAGCCACCATATCCAAGCACTTCTATTGTATTTCCTTATGACTGGGTGTTCTCCAATAGAGGCACAAAGTATTTCCATCCATTCCAATAAAGTCCCTTAGAGCACAATGATTCACTTGAAAACCAAATATTTCATGTGGTTGCCACATCTCCTTAGTCTTTGATTTGTAACAATTCATTAGTCTTTTCTTGATATATTTCAAGAATCCATGCTCATGAGGTTGTAGAAAGCCCATTGATTTGGGGTTGTGTAATGCTTTTTCATTAGATTCAGGTTATATGTCTAAATCAGGAATATCACCAAGTAACACAGTATTCTTTTCATGTAATGAGTTACACAATTTAGTTGCTTGTGTGTGTGTGTGTGTGTGTGTGTGTGTGTGTGTGTGTGTGTGTGCTCGCAAGAGTCCAAGAGCACATGTGCAGGACAGATGTTGACATTGTTTTCCTCAATTGCTTTTCATCTTATTTGTTTTAACATGTTTTAAATTGAAATAGAATTCCATCACTTTCCCACTTTCCTCCTCCTTTTCTTGCCTCCAGACCCTCTTCTTGGCTAACTTTTCTTCAGCCTTTCACTTGTGCCTTTTCACTTTCAAGTTGATAGCATCTTTTTCTTTTATTATTACCATTACATACATTTATATATGTGTGTATGCACATATAAATAAATGCATTTACATACATACCATAATATATTAATACATATTATTCAATATATAATATATAAAAATAATATTAATATAGCATATAAAATTAATATGATAATATATTAATATATATATCTTTTTTTTGAGAGAAGGTAACTTACTGAACCTCCAGCACACAGACTGGCCTGCAAGCTCAGGTATCCTGTTTCTACTTTCTGACACTGAGATTACAGGTGCATGCTGCTACTCGCGTATTTTATGTGCATCAGGTGATCAGACTAAGGTCCTCACACTTTGACTGATCCATTTCCTCAGTCCCATAACTTAGTTTTGTACCATTGCTGTTGATGCTAACTTTGATAACTGGATTTAGAAAATATCTGAGAGACTTATCTAATGTAAATTTATTTATTTTTGTTGTGAATAAATATTTTGTGGTTATCACTTTTATAAATACTGTTTCTTAGTAATACATTTATTTATATTATCAAGGATTCGTGTTCTCTTATTTAATGTAAAAAATTTTACTATTGTTTATTTAAACAACTTTTTATTTTGAATTAGACATTAACACGGGATTACAATAAAACAAAAAGAAAAGCACATGGAGGTTCTGTTCTGTGTGCACTTCATCTGGCTTCCCCTGATGGTTATATCTTAAGTTATTAGCACAATATAACAACCAGGAAACTGACATGGGTACAATCTACAAGGTTTATTCAGATCTCATTGATTTTATTTGCATATATATTTCTCTGTAATTTCACACTTGTGTGTCTTATTTTAAAAGTGCTATCACAATATAGATGAAAAACTGTTCCATGAACACTGGGCTGCCTTGAATTACCTTTTTTAAACTACTTCCATGCCCTCTTCCTTTTAATATTAAAGTCCCAAGAACCACTAATTTGATCTTAATTTACTTAAACTTATTTCAAGAACATAATGGAATAATAAAGGGTGTGTGCTGGATGGTTTTATGTAACTGGACACAAGCTGAAGTCATCTGAGTGGAGAGAACCTCAACTAAAAGGACTTCAGAAGACTGGGGCATAGGCAAGCTTGAAGGGCTTTTTCTTATTTAGTTATTGATGGCCCAGCCCATTGTGGGTGGTGCCATCTCTGAGCAAGGTGGTCTTGGGTTCTATAAGAAAGCAGCCTGAGCAAGCCTTGAAGAGTAAGCCAGTAAGCACCACTCCTCCATGGCCTCCACATCAGCTCTTACCTCCAGGTTCCTGCCTTGTTTGAGTTCCTGTCCTGACTTCCTTCAATGATGAACAATGATCTGGAAGCACAATCCAAACAAACCCTTTCTTCCCTAAGTTGCTTTGGTAATGGTGTTTTATCACAGCAATGATCACCTTAACTAGGACAAGATGTAACTGGTTTAGATTGGGGAATTTAAAAATTTAGCACACTTTTGTTGAGATGGAGCAAATTTCTTCCATGTTTCAGTAATTCTTTAGTTTTGTTGTTGAGTAACAGTACATGCTGTGAATGTATCACACTTTGTTCAAGCATGTATCTACTACTTTGAATCAAATGCACCTCTAAATTCATATCTTGTAACTTAAATTCCAAGGTGATGATATTCCGAAATGGGAACTTTGGAAGGTGACTGGGCCCTGAGGATTTGCCCTCCTGAGAGAGAACAGTGCCCTTTTACAAAGGCTGTAAGTTCAGCCAGTTAGACCTTTCTACTTTCTTCCATTTGAGGATGTTGCAAAAGAGGTCACCTTTGAAGCAAAATTTTTCCTCAGATTCCAAATCTGCCACGTTGATTGCGGACTTTGCAAGGTTGCAGGCACTCCAAGGCAGGTTTTCCCTATCAAGATCTTTCCCATCTTTTTTTCTGTTCAGACATTTCAGTGTTCCTTTTAACTCAAGGTAACTTCATTTTTAGGCTTAGTTTTTGACTCATGACACGACCTTCTTATGTGGATATCTTCCTAACTTTTCAGAGGTTCTGATACCAATTCAAGTCCACCTCTCTCTACTTGTGGGGCATCCTTCTCACTCTGCTCAGCCTCAAGTAGCCTGCTCTGGGTGGCTACACCTCCTCTCAGTAACTAAAAGTTGACCCAGCTTGCCTAGGGGCTTTTGACTGAGTTATTCAGCAAAGGAATGGAAGGGAGGAAAAGAAGAGACAGCACAGACACTTGGGATGTGTATCAGGGAAATGAACATTATAAATTGTGGTAAGACTTGAAGACGCAGTGCAGTCTCTGAGGGAGCAGGGAAGATCCTGATTTCTCTGGTACATACAGTAGGTAAGGGACTTTATTAGGGACTCTACAGGGACTGGTAGAGGTGAGAACACAGGGTCAAGTTGTGATGCTATTATTGAGTCATAAATTGCTAGGAAATGAGATTCCACCGGCAGTAACTAGGTGTGTAATTTTTACAATCCTCTTTGTACATGAGAAAAATAGACACATTGAATAGTACAGGAAACACAAAGAGATGGAATACTGTTAGACTAACTCCACTGAACAGTGAGAAACTGACCTAGAACAGGCCAGTACAGAAAGCATAGTAGAAGGGATATACTCATATGACTTCATCTTCCAGCATGTCAATCTACACAGAAGACATTCATCAAAGTAGACTCAAGACCTTGGCTTTCTGTGATGTTCTGGATGTCATGGTTGTATATGTTATATTTGCACCATCTGGATCCATGCTTTAGAATTGGGACACTCCCCTGGCCCTAAGAAGCTGCCAGTGAGAGCTTACAGGTGAATTCTTCACAATTATGCCTAGACAAAGGTCATTTCCTTGCCAAAGCTTATGCCCCTAGTTGAGGTACAATCCAAATTTCATGACTTTTCTATGAAGGAACCCAGAACCCATGCCCCCACCTCTCTCCTCAATTCTGGACAACTGTGAATGACCGTTTCAGCTTCAGAGTTACCTTTGACGATGGCTGAGGGTTCCTCCGCAATTCTGTCCTGCTTGGGACCATTCCTGCCCCCTTCCTCTCATAGGTTCTGATACTAAGAGGATGCCCCAGTTCACCCCCTGTGTGTAGTCTTAGTTTCATGTCTCTTTCTAGGAACCTGGGTTCAAGCATCTGGTCCCAAATGCAGATGTTGATAATCCTCTTCAAACACAGACTGAAATCCTTTGTTTTAGTACATCCAGATTCTAATTCCCAGGTAATTACACCTCCCAAAGACACTCTCAGGAACTAGTTCAGACATAGGGGAAATTTGGTTCTTTTATGACCATGCCTGGTAAAAGCTGAAATAGAGTTTATCACCTGTAGGCAGTAAAGATTTATTTTCTTCCCCTGAATCACTTTAGATACCAAACAATGAATCACTTCCGATGTGACGTGGACATGAATCACTTCTAGTGCTAGACATCCAAGAGAGACATGTCCATCATTGTGAATGCCAGGCAAAGAAGCCTACCAGTAAGTAATAGAGACTTTTATTTTTTACACCTAAAAGATGTTTTAAAATGTTTGCCCCTATTGTTATTTGTGTGTGTTTACTTATTGTTTGTTGGTAAAGGTAGATAGAAATAAATTCATTTCTATGTAAATTTCTTGAGTAAAGTGTGTAGCACTTTACTTTTAAATTATGTGTATATATGGATGTTTGTGTGTGGGTATGTGCATGGACAGTTGCTCACAGATGCCAGAAGTGGGCATTGGATAACTTGGGGCTGAGTCCAGGGGGTTGTCAGCCTCCTAAATTTTGTGCTGCAAACTGAAACTTAGTACTCTGCAAGTGGAGTACATGCTCTTAGACACTGAGCTATCGTTTCAGTCCTGCATTTTTCCTTAGAGTGTTGAAAGACACATTGTAGCTATCAATAGACATCTGTTAACAAAGATTAGTACACCAGTAATTGTAACAGGTGGATCATGAGTCCATAGGAGATATACAGGCAGTAGAAAGATCTATAAAAGGGGTCCAATAAAAACCAACAAGCACCAGATATAAACTCGCATTATTCTGTATTTAATTGAGGTCAAGTATTTTGGGTTTATTTACAGTTTTCTATAACAAGGTGATATATTCAAACATTGAGTTCAAAGTTTGATTTGATCCAAATAATTAGTTTCAAGGGAGGACATGGATGGATTGTTAAGCACAACACTTCAACATAAACTCAAATAATTAGACTATTAATATTTTAGTTTAAGCTACATGAATCCCCTTCTATACATACATACATGGGGTCTTCATCTCTTCCTTCTTTCCCTTCCTCTCCCCCTGACACCTCAGTCCCTGAAATTCTGGGTTCCTTTTTCCATTCTTAGGGGAAAAGGAGAGTTAGTTGGGAACTTTGTGTGGCTGATCTGCTGCACATTCAAGCCCTTCTATTCAAGGGATAGAAGAAAGAAGTGCTGCTCTTGTCTCAGCCCTACAGGGCCTGGAGAGATTTCCAAGTGTGTTCTGGCTTTCATCCTCCTTCATCAGGGCTTGTGAAAAGTATGGCCAGCAGTGGCATTTGCCAGGGACACTCCCAGGGAGGGACTGACCTAGTTTTAGCTCCAGTCCATGACCTTGGACTCCCCACAGTTGGCAAGGAATCAGGACATTGGTTAGTTACCCTAATAACCAAAGACCTGCCTACAAATACTTATCACATGGAAGTGATTTGGTTGACTATTGATCTGTGCTGGGTGAGACCATTTCCTGGTTTGTGGTTGATCTTGCATGAACAAGCTAGTGAAATGCAAGACTTCTAGAACTATGCTGAGGTCATCTCTTACACAAACCCAACCAGGAACCACAAATGACATACTTTAGTGTGTCAGTTCCATCTATTTCCCTTAATCAGGGAAGTGCCAAGTACAAAGAGTGTATTTTGTTGTAATTTGGGTGTAAGAGAAGACATCAAAGTCCTTACAAGATGAGCAAGCAACTGGTCAAGAAACGAGGGGCAAAGGAAGCCACTTAACAAGCAAGAATTCCAGCACCTTACCCAGGGCAACATCATGTAGCATATCTCTTCAAACTGGTTCTTGAAACCACTTTCATAGTTTTTGGCAGACTTCATTCACCTCTGATTTTATTAGGTTATATATAGTTATATGGCATTAGTTGGTAAAATTACTTACAAGGTAATTCTCTTTTGATTAGAATTAAAGTTAAAAGTGGAGTACCAACTGCAAGTCTCACAAAGGCATTTGCTATCTGAATTTTGTGCATTAGCTGAGCAGTTCCTAGTACATCATAGGTATTCAATAAATGTTCCTTAATATTTACTGTCTCCTATTCTCAAAGAGCTGACATTGACATATCTGGCTGTAAATCAAATCTCTCATAAATAAGAAGTTAAGTATAGGTGGTGACAAACAATACACACAGTCTGTGAGTGCCACAGGGATTTCATATTATCACGTATTGACTTGTTAAAATGCAAAGGAGGATATGGTGCCTGCACTCAGCCATTGTGTTCCAGTGACACTGAAAGCTCTAAAAGCTCCTTTGACAAAGCAAGAGGGCAAGTCACAGGTGGGCGTGGTGGAAAAGAGAGGGGAGGGGGAGAGCAGAATCACTAAGTAGAAATTTGCATACAAACTTCACCTCCTGGAGGACTTTGATAAGAGCAGAATAGCTAACCTACACAACCAAATCTTATTTTTATTAATTAAATCTGAATTTTGATCCACAAATAACATGAAATCATACATATATTAATGTACACATTGTACAAGGCTTGCAAGTTACCCATATTTATCTCTTCAACTATTTAGCATTTTCAAGGTGACATTTTTAATAACTGGTCTCAATAAGGGTAAGACAAAATATTTTGAGGTACAGTTTTCCATTGCTAAAGAAGTGATCCCTGTTCCCTTGTTTTTTTTTGTTTTGTTTTGTTTTTGTTTTTGTTTTTGTTTTCTTGGCAGGGTGAAATGTAAACTAAAAGCCCAGCGGCCAAGTGTGGGATAACCTCCCTTGAAGTTGTTGGTCAGAGGTGTCCCAAAGACCCCATAAATCAATACAGGCTATTGCTGTTATTCTTGGTTGCCTACCAAAACTTGAGGTCAAGACCCTATTGCTGAACACAGTTTGGACACAGGACTTTGAGGAATCTAGCCAGAACTTACCTGTAGTCTTTCTGAAGATTAGTTTTCATTGTCTTAGAAATTATTATGTAGAGCTGTCAAAGGAGAAAAGCAGTCAATACTAGTGAAGCCTGCAAACCACAGAATCAGTAGCATGGCAAGATAAACCCATGTCTGCAATAGTGGTACAAATGCTACAGCAGTAATAACCATTTTCTGATTGAAACATATCTGATACTGTGAGTCTGGCCAAGAACCCATGGCTGTGGTGCTCACTGGCCACAGGACTGAACCTCATGCTCTGAGGTGAATAGACATCAAAGCAAAGTGCCTTCTAAATTCGGATATCTACAGTGGAACTCTTAGTCTCCATTAGCAAGTTTCTTTTTGCAGGGATGGTGGTTAAAGCAGAAACTCGCAACTGTTCAAATCGAAGAGAATATATGCCAGTGGAGTGCTCAGCCACAAATGGGACATAGTAATCACAATCCCTCCTCAGCGGTCAGGGACAATCCAGAAAAGGTGAGAGTGGAGGTGAGTGAGAAGATTCTTAAGAGCTAGAGGTCAGGGAGGGCCAGAGCAAAGGATTGTTGCACTCAGGAACTCACAACAGCAGCTGTGGTTGCCTGGATAAGACCCGCAAGAAGATCAAGCCCATCAACATGTTATCATGAGGTGGGAAAATGAGTCCCCACCCTTAATCATGGAGCCATGACAGCGGATGACTTCTGAGGTTGGAGTTTACATTAAGAATGTGGCCCTTCAGCCTACAGACTGGGAGAAAATCTTCACCAACTCCACATCTGACAAAGGGCTAATATCCAAAATCTACCAAGAACTCAAGAAATTAAATGCCAAGAAACCAAATAATCCAATCAAAAAATGGGGGACAGAGCTAAATAGAGAATTCACAAAGGAGGAATCCCTAATGGTTGAGAGACACTTGAAGAAATGCTCAACATGCTTAATCATCAGAGAAAGGCAACTCAAGTCAACTCTGAGATTCCATCTCACACCTGTCAGAATGGCTAAGATCAAAAGCTCAAATGACAGCACATGCTGGCAAGGGTGTGGAGAAAGGGGAACCCTCCTCCGTTGCTGGTGGGAATGCAGGCTTGTGTAACCACTATGGAGGTCAGTCTGGCAATATCTTAGAAAACTTGGAATAGCTCTGCTTCAGGACCCAGCCATACCACTTCTGGGTATACACCCAAATGCCTCTTCACGGAATCATAAGGAAGTTTCCTCATCTATGTTTATAGCAGCCTTATTTGTAATAGCTAGAAATTGGAAACAACCCAGATGTCCCTCAACCGAAGAATGGGTTAAAAAACTGTGGTACATCTACACAATAGAATATTATTCAGCTATCAGGAACAATGAAATTGTGCAATTTTCAGCCAAATGGATGGAACTAGAAAAGCTCATCCTGAGTGAGCTAACCCAGACTCAGAAGGACGCATATGGCATCTACTATTCACTTATAGTAGGATTTTAGCTATATAGTAGAAGGTATCGATACTACAACTAACACACCAAAGGGAACTTGGACATAGACTTTTTATTTTTAATTTTTATTTTTTATTCATTTTTTAATATAGTAGTTATATTTTTTTCTATTTTTTATTCTTTTTTATCTATTGTCTGCTTATTGGTTTGTTTGTTTAGTAGTTCTCTCTCCCGGGCAATGAGACACTTTTCACTGATGGTACTGCTTCTTAGACCCCCAATGAATGAGGAGGCCCTTGGCCCTCATACGACCTCTCAACTGAGATCAGGGACAGTTATATAAGGACACGCCACCCCAGAGAAATGGGAATGAAGGGTTAGAAGGTAAAGAAAAAAAAATGAAATGTGATGTTTCGGCCTTTTACTACTAATTGTCATAAAGTGTTTAGGATATTTAAGAAATGCAAACTAATGGTTATGCCAGCTGGTCATTCTGTTAGGTACTATGACAGCCTATTATAGTTATTTTCTAAGCTAATCAGAAATAAAGCTGCTAAGAGACAAGCAACATCTGCTTACCCTAATATAAGAGATCGATAGGGCCTCTTCAAAAACCTCAAGAGATCTGCAGAATATGGCATTCAAAGATGTTTTTGTAACTTTAGATTTTTTTATATCAAGACATATCAGCCGGGCGGTGGTGGCGCACGCCTTTAATCCCAGCACTTGGGAGGCAGAGGCAGGCGGATCTTTGTGAGTT
>CAJQZJ010033237.1:3281021-3311657 GCA_907164525.1 Lophiomys imhausi | reverse complement strand
AAAAAAAAAAAAAAAAGACATATCAACTTCTGACAGCACCCCCTATTCTCCTCCAAGTAGAAGATGAGCATCGAAGAATCTCCAGTGGGAGATGATTGAATTAGTCGCAAGCCTATCTTTTGGTAGGAAAAGCCCCTTGCTCCAACTGTAGACAGAATGCTGTCCAAAAAGGACAAAACCTGGAAGCAGGTAAGTCGACAGCCTAGCTCTGCCAAGACAGGGTAGGCAAGTCCTTCATAACCCCTGCTCTACATTCAATGTCTGTCAGAGAACCGAAGCCAAATGGCTGAAGATCGATGCTGTAATGTATGGAGAGAAAATGGGAACTGTCCAGGCAGCCACTGGTATGTCATTTCTTAGTTTTGGAAGCTGCAGGCCCTGCACTTCCTATAAAATCAGATATATTTATCCCTCTCAGGTCTCTGAGGTGGTTGAAGAACAGATATCTAGAGTCTCATAATTACATTTTGAGTTGTTTAGGAGTCAAGAGAGTGTTATAGATCTAAGAAGATGCTTTTAAAATTGTGTTGCAAGTTAGTATGAATGTTGAGTCAGATATAGAACTTTAAACTCATGGAGATGGTTAGATGGTAGAATGTTAAAATCAGGTACCAAATACAGATGGACTGGACATTGGGAATGTACACTAAGCCATATAACCCTCATAACTGTGGCTTAATTACCTCTGTTGTTTTGTATTGTATTTATTATTATAAGAGAAAGAGCCATTTGTTGGACTGAAAGGGAAAACTGTAGGGGGAAATAAGATATACCTTAAACTTAAAAGAAAAAAAAAGGGTAGAGGATGGGGAATGAGGGTGGGAGAGTGGGACTGGAGGGGGGAATAGGGAGGGGACTGCGATTGAGATGTAACTTGAAGAAATAAAAAATAAAGGAAAAAAAAAAAAGAATGTGGCCCTTGGTGGGTCAAACCTACCTACTCTGGTGGATGGCCCCACATAGACTCAGGAGTATTCACAAATCAAACTGGAGTCTGTGGGTTATTGTAAACAGAAAAAAAAAAAAAAAAAGGGACAGGAAGTTGAGGCTGTGTGTAGGGAGATAGGGGTCGACCTAAGAGGAGTAGTGGGGAGGTGTTGGGAGTGAATATAATCAATACACGTCGCCACATAAAATTATCAAAGAATTAACGAGAAAGGGAAATAAATTAAGTAGGAAAGAAGGGAAAAAAAAAGAAAGAAAGAAAAGAGGAAGTCCCCTTTCTTAAACACTAAGGCCTGCGTCACTAAGTCTGTGTGCGATGGATGAGGGGTGCGGAGGGATGAGGCACAAGGCCATCACTATCCATGAGACAGCTGGTCTCTAAAACCAGGGTTGTTTCATCATAGCAAGGGGGAAAAACGTCCCGGGCCAGGCTCGCGGGAGAGTTGGGCATGTTTAGTTTCTAGAGGACATTTGTTTTTCAGAACTTCCCTCTCTCTTCCGAAATCTGGCAGGCGTTAGTCATCCGCCGCTCAGCACGAACTCATAAGTGTGCCTGTGTGACTCTGCGGGCTTCCTCCCGGCGCCCCGCCCTCGGGCTCGCACAGCCTCCCGCGAGCAGACAGGTCAGCGCACCCGGGCCCGGGATACCCTGAGTCCCGCCGCTGCCTCCGGGCGTTCAGCATCCCCGGCTGGAGAGGCTCACCCCGCGGCGCTGTGCCAGAGCCAGGCGCTGGGAAGAAAGTTGTAAAGTGCCGCAAGGAGTTGGGCGGTCCGAGGAAGAGAGGCGGAAGGGGAGGACTCGGTAGAGTTCCTGCGGCGATCGTGGGGTCCGCGGGCGCCCGTCCCGCTGCTCACCACTGCAGCTAGACGTCAACCCTCCGTTCCCGGGTGGGCGCTAGAGACGCGGCCCCTTAGCCTGAGAACTGTCGCCGCGGGCCTCTTTGTCTGCAGCAACTCTCCGGAATCCGGAGGGGGAGGACTGGACCGCGGGTCCGCTGGGATTTGTCCAGAGTTCCGGCGGCAGCTGTAGCGGCCGCGGAGACTCCCTTTGTCCTCCCAGGACCTCCTACTCTCCCCTTCTCGGTGACAGCTGCCGGGTGGCGCTGAGCCTGGGGCTAGCAGCGTCCCAGCCCCGCTCAGCCTCTGACCTCGGGGGGAGTCCCTGGTGACTCCGCCTCTTTTTCATCGCTTTTCTGAGAAGTCCGGAGCCTAGACCCGGGAGCCCAAGGGGCTGCAAGCCAGAGGGAGACGCCAGGCCTGGGCCACAGGATGGTGGCGGGTCGGTCCGGGGCGCGCAGCTCTGGAAGCTGGCTGTTCCCTGGCCTGTGGCTGCTGGCTGTGGGCGGTCCGGGGTCTTTGCTGCTTGCCCAGGAGCAGCCCTCTTGCAAAAAAGCCTTCGATCTGTACTTCGTCCTGGACAAGTGAGTGAAGGAAGACTGTGGGGTCAGGGTTTCCTTGTGAGGGCATCGCTGGGTCAGCTGGGACTGAAGCTGAGATGTGTTTGGGTTCTGGAGAAGGGCAATGGGAACTCTTCCTGGGGTGCCTGTTGCTTATTCCTTTCAAAAAGCAAGCTGGTTGGCTAGAGACGAATAGAAGAGGTGGGAGCCCAGGGCTACTTGGCTCTCCAGCAGTGAAGCATCCATGGATTTTAGTTCTGGGGTCTCTTGGGAAATGGAAGTGTGGCCACCTGCAGCGTGTTCAGTCCCAGGAACTTTTTAAGTCCCTTGGTCCCTTTATCGCATTTCCCTATACCCCTGCAGGCGTTCTAAAGTTTGTCCAATTTTGTCCTGATCACAGCGCTTTCGTGGGAGCTAGGAAAAAAGCCTTAATATACCCAATGTGGTTTGCATTTCTTGAGAAATGAGGGCTTGTGTTTTTATTTTGAAACCTCGGGTCACTCTCTAAACAATTCTCAAGCAAGTTGCCCCCAATGAAATGTAGTCTTCCCGGTTTTCTTGATTCAGCCCAGACACTAAAGTTTCAGCTTCACTTTGAAGAGGGGGCCAGGCTCCACCCCCCACCCTGCACTTGTAGAATTGAAGAAATGCTTGCATTCAGGCCCATGCTTTGTTTTTCTGATCAATTTATCTTCCCTTTTCAGGTCTGGGAGTGTGGCAAATAACTGGATTGAAATTTATAATTTTGTCCACCAGCTTACAGAGAGATTCGTGAGGTATGTCTCCCAACTTGACTCTTCTTGGCACTGGAGAGGAAATTGACCAAATGGTGGAGTTTCCCTGTTCTGAAACTCTTTTGCAAGGAAAACCTTTCCCGGAATCAAAATGTTGGATTTTAAATGTCTCAAGGTGGCCCTTGCACACATGGTGTTCTGTCGAGTCTTTCAACTGTCCCTTGGAAGTTCATTTCATCTGGCTTCCAGAAACTTGGCCCATGCTAGGTGAAACATCTTCAAATATAAATCTTAATGTCTTTTCCTTTTCGAATTTTCGTCTGTTTTAAGTTTGAGTTATGCTTTCTCATAATTTATCACATTAAAAATAAATTTTATGCTAATAGTACTCATACTATATTTTCAATTCCACCACCCACCACTGTAAATGTCCACATTTAAAAGCAAAAAGTGTTGGAAAACTTTAAGAGAATATGTGTAAATAACTAGCTGAAAAAGCACTTTGTGTGTGTGTGTGTGTGTGTGTGTGTGTGTGTGTGTGTTTAAAAAAACGAGTCATGTTTACACAATGTGTGGGTGTGTAGCTGGTTTAAAATTTAACAGTTCTCTGTATGCAGGAGGTTTCACTAGCAAATTGTGTTTTCCTCCTCCATAAAAAGCAGGGCTGCTAGTAAATCCATCTTACTCTCTTTAGAAGTAACTAAGAATTAGTGGCATCGTCTATTCAAAAAATAACCCTTGGATACTATGTTTTTGTGGTTCTCCTCTCCTTGTTTGGTTTCTTTCTTTCTTTTTCATTTTTTGGAACTAAAAAGAAAAAAAATGCCAGGAACAAGTGCGAGTTTATCAGGATAATGGAAAGGACACGAATAGGAACTGTGTCATTAAATATTGCCTCCTTCAGTCTTGTTAGCCCAAATGTTTTCTGTAAAACAGGCTTGGATGATCAAAACATTTTGAAAGTCATGTTGCAAGTAACTTCAAACAATCTGTAGAGGCCTAGGCAATTCCTGCTTTGGTTACTGGCAGCAGTAAACCTATTCCTATAAAAATGTATGCCTGTCCGTGTTCAATCATCAGTCTCCTGCTTCAGGAGCCAAAGATAGCACTCTGGTTCCTGGGTAGAGTCTGAGGTAAAACAGTCTAGGAAAGAAAAATAAACAAGAACCCGTATCTGTATTTGTCAAAGCAGAATAGACAGTTGTTTATAAATTTCTGATTCAATCCTAGAATGTGCTGGGAGTGTCACATAGTGCTGATCGGGTGCACAGGATTATTTCAATGTAACATCTGAAGAAAATGAGGCTCTTATTCATTGAATCTGGTTTGCAAGTTGGATGCTACAGCATATACTGTTCTCTGGCTCAACTTTAGTTACTCAGTTACTAATTATATGTTGTAGGAAATGAATAAAAGATGACTACTGACAAGCACAATGCTCAAACTATCTAGGAGCTTTTGAGATAATTCTGACCTTCAACTTGTGTCTTAGTTTCATATCCTCGGTTTCAGGCTTGAGCAACAGTATCATACACTCTTTTAGAAACAGCAATGATTCTGTAACCCCAGTACCAGAAACCTAGAAGACAAATTGGAAAGTTGAAAATGCCAAATCAAACAGTGATTTCTTGTTGCTTTAAGTATTTTTTGCTTTAGGGTGAATTTTGTACTAGGCTCTTAGGGTAACTCTGGCCACTGAGTCAAACTTCTTCCAGGCGTAAGTAGTTAATATCAATTATTCGGAAGGGTATTGGCCTCCTGCAAAGAGATGAAGATTGAAGGAAGGAACATTTTTCTATGAAAGGGTTTTGTAGCAGCCTAAACTCTTCCCAGTTATTCTCTTTCTAGACTTAAGCCCCAGTATTTGAGGGCTGAGAAGGACTGACTACATAAAAAGAAATGTAACTCAGACAGTAAGGCTGAGTTAGAGAGTTCCATTTAAGGGATGGGAGGACTGTTCAGTGAGACTAATTTTAAATGTGACTCCCTGGCTCTGACTCTGTATTGTACCAATATTTCTTTTAAAAATGATTTAACTGTCTCTTTCCTTTTATTTTGCAGCCCTGAAATGAGATTGTCCTTCATTGTGTTTTCTTCTCAAGCAACCATTATTTTGCCATTAACCGGAGACAGGTTAGTGCATTATCATCTCCATGCAGGCTTTTTGTGGAGATGAATCATAAAGGCATGATTGATATTGCAGCGCGGTGATTCAGGCCTCTCAGTGGGATCAAGCGAATGCAGACAGTTCAGTACTCTGCAGCAACAGGAGAGAGAGGCAGTGTAAGTAATATGCAAGAGTCAATCATCTCAAAAATCAATATTATTCATAGAATAGAGCCTAGGTCCCTGCCTTAGCTGTATATTCTCCATTTCCCATCTTTCTCCCTTTTTTGCTGTGAATTGGTGTACATTTTTATTACTGAGAAGGAGGAGTCAAAGAGGAATTTGAGGGAGGAGAGGTGGATGTATTTGGGCAATTCATTAGGTTCAGCAGATATTCCAGATTTCCAGTCTTTCTCTGAAGTTCACCAATGCTCAGTACATTTAACTTTACAAGAATACATGCATGCACGCACACACGCACGCACACATACAGCTACTCTTCAGTGCTCTGAAAAGGAGTGGCTTTCCTATCCAGCATCATAGTATTTCTTGTGACCATTTCTATGCTGTTTCATCATGGCATCATGTTAGGAAACTTTGAAACTAGCCTTTCACATATCTAAACCATTGCTTTTCCTGGGATTGCTTTTGCTTACTAGACTATGCATTCTGTCATCAGAAATAGGATGTTAATCTTCATTTTTGCTTCATTTCATCTAACACAGAGTGTAAGACCTTGTTTAGAGACTACTTGTTGAACGAACGAATGAAGTAGCATCAGTTTGGAATCACCTCTTTTTGATCTCAAGTTTTAAGCAAGGGTGATTCCTGTACTTTGATTTGCAGGATATGTGAATCTTTGAAAAAATAATTATGAAAGTAGTTTTAATTTTCATTGTAAAGCTCCATTAATATGCATTAACACTTACTTCTTGAACTTTCAGGTTCAAAAGATCAAGAAAGCATAATATTTAAGGGTCTCAAAGAGATAACACTTACAGTTCATTGACTTGGTTTAGAGAATTATATATATTATAACATATGTGTGTGTGTGTGTGTGTGTGTGTGTGTGTGTGTGTGTGTGTGTGTAACTCTTGTGTTAAATTTTCCTTTTCCTGGAGAGGAAACCTCTCTCTAGATTGTAAGTCCAGTCCAGGACTTCAGTCTCCCCATTTGTATTTTGCCTCCTTAGTTTATTATGGACATGTGGTTCTCAACAATTACAGTTCCTTGTGAACATAGTTCCTTATGAACATAGTTTCCTATGTGCATTTATATAAGAGTTTTTGGTTTTGTGAAAAGGAGATGTCTTTACTGTCCAGTGTAATTTCCAAAGTGTCAGGTTTGGATCCAGCATGTCAAGGAAGAAAAACACAGTTTTAATATTCATGACACACACACACACACACACACACACACACATATACATATACATATACATACATATATATATATAGCAAAGCACTTAGCACAATGCCAGTCATGTCAAAGACTCAGTAATTGACATTAATTGGCAGAACATACATTGTGCCAGGGTTTCTGCGAGACACTTTGCGTATGGGCCCTCCATCACTCTGACAATGAAACATGGTCACTGGTCGCCCAGATTGATAATATTTAGATATGTGTGGAAGGGACATAAATCTTGTATGTAAGATCGAGACACATCCTTTGTCAGTGCTTAAATCCAATGCACAAGGGACTGTCATAGGTGGGAGAAGGAGGCCTCACTCAAGAGGTAACATAGCCGATACACTTAAGAGTTACTATGCTCAGTCTACTTGAGTTTGACCCTTGCCCCTCCAGTATACTAGCTGAGTGACCAAGGATAAGTTGCTTAATAACGAGCTCCTTATGGCTCAAATTTTCTCACCTAGATGATGAGATGACGACAAATTGCCAAAACTATCCTGCAAGATAATGAATATGAGGTAAGAGCAAATATGTTAGTGTTCACGAGATGAGAGCTTTGGAGCTGCGGAGTTAGCTCACGAGTCAATAAAGTGCACACTTGAAGCTCAAAGATCAGAGTCTCAACCCCAGATAATATGTAAAAAAAAAAAAAAGCTGGACAATTGTAATACTGGCTGTGAGGAGGCAGAGGCAGGGCAATTCTTTGGGCTTGCTGGACAGCCAGCCTACTCATCAAGCTTCTGACCAATAAGAAACCCTGTCTCAAGACAAAAACAAAAAGAGAACCAGTGAGTAGCTTCTGAGGCATGATACCCATGGCTGTCCTCTTATCTCCATGGAATGTGCTCAGACAAAATGAGATGAAGTTCTGTCTATAGAACACATACGTACAAACTGGCATGTTTTTTACAGTTATTGTGAAGATCCAAATAAGACAATGTGTTTTATATGTCATAGAATAATCTCCAGTAAAAGGGGTTACCTTCCCTTTCTTGTAAAATAAAAAATAAATCTACAAGCATAACTACATATACAAAGTAAATAAATTGTATATGTACAATACATAAACAATAGCCTTAAATTTTCATCAATGTACTTAAAGCAAGAGTTAAAATAACTTTAAACTTCTCACAATACATAGTTGTATTTACATCTTTTGACAATCAAAAGACAAGCAAACAAAATGATTTTAAATTCTTATCAATAAGCTTAATTTCTATTATATACAAAACATTTTTAAACATGTATCAATAAACAGAATCTTAAATTTCTAACAATATAAACAAAATATTTTAAAAGAGAGAGATTAGGAATAGAGAAAGAAAGAAATCCCTAACTCCAACCCATATATATTTTCTCCCTCTTTTTCTTTCTTTCTTTTTTTCTTTTTTTGTAACCATATGAATCCACGATGTCCTGAGTGCTCCGGCTGAAGTAGAACAGCTTTCCAAGATGATCTCTCAATACAATCTGAAAGGGAAAATTCTGAGAAAAAAACCTGACCATACCACTCCAACCTTTACAGTTCCATTCATTATATCCATTCATCGCAAATGACAAATTCATCTTATGTCATTCATCACAAACAAAAGACAATCACAATACATAAGATATGACAACAAAAAATTTTCATTCCACCTCCTGGTAATGAAGTTGAAAATATTTTTTGGGCACCCTTTAAAAATTGAGATATTGGCCAGTTCCCAGGAAAGACAGCTATAGCTTTCTGTTGTTCAATCTCTATATGAACGATCATTTTGGGCTAGCCCTTTTTAAAGTTGATTTTCATGCTTTTTTTTTTTTTGAAAAATTGGTAATTGAAGCAGTCTGTTAGGCTGAATCATTTGGCCTATTTGTTTTGATGTTGTCATTCAGACTTTGAATCTGAAAATAAATTTTTTTCCTTAAGTTTAAGGAGGAGAAAGGCATAGATTAATTTTGTAAGTCCATTTGAAGCATAAACTCCATCCATGCTAAATGAAAGAATGGAATATTATGAGCATCAGACTTACCATAGGAAGACATTTATGTCTCAGCTAATAAGAGACTCTCCCTGGTCAGATCTTCTAAGATGGCACTTAATGTGTTCTATTAATAGAGTTGATATAAAATTACTATGGTTCTCTGTCTTTGAATATAAGATCACACCACAATTTTATATTTAGAGAAATAGTTTGCTTGTTGAGATGGAAGATCAGTGAACAACTGTTTCCAAGACCCATGTGGATCTTTATATTAAAACCTAGAAACTGGAGTCCTCACTGCTTATAAGCTTTCCCAAAGGTTTGTTCACACACACACACACACACACACACACACACACACACACACACAAACATGCACAAGTAGACCTAAGTGTATGATTTGTAAAGCAATAGTTAAGCGAAAGTATAGAGTGTTTCACAATTTTGGTTGTACCACTCATAGTTTTCAGTACCTTGGCAAATACAAGAAGTAGTTCTTTCATGTTTCTCAGGGATTGCTAAACAGATGAAGCAAGATGGGAAGGCAATGAGTAATTACACCAGGGCTGTGTCTTCTGTTAAGATTTTAACATGATGTGTAGTGTTATGTGAATCCACAAATTCAGAATCATAGCAGACAGTTTTCACCTATACACTTTACATAGCCATTACTTAAATTTTTATTACATTAAATACTTTAATCTGAAACACATCCACCTTTCTATTGCTCCCATGACTACCTGCTTATCTACTTTATATGTGGAATTAAGATACTAATCCACATAGATAATAATTTAATGTGTGTGTGTGCATATGTGTGTGATTGAGTCAGGGCATGATTATATACATAAATAACCAAGATTTGTAGATGGGCAGTGGTTCTCAACCTATGGATCACAACCACTTTGACAAACCCTTGCCTCCAAAAATATTTAAATTATAATTCATAACAGTAGTAAAACTACAGTTATGAAATAGCAATGAGATAATCTTATGGTTGGGGGTCACCACAACATGAGGAATTGTGTTAAAGGGTCACAGCATCAAGACAGTTGAGAGCCACTGTATTAAAGGGTCAAGGGAGAGGCAATGTTCGATAGGTTAATATGTAGCCTCTCAGAATATAGAATCAGAATGAATTTGAGGATATTACTAGTTATTTTTCCACATAACTGTGAATAGTGATTTCTGCTCAATTATTTAATTTCTGCCCATAAGTATTTAATTCTGTGAGAGTGATCTAGATAAAGACATTTGATGAACAATTATTGTGTGCCAGATAGTCTGTAAAGTGCTTTCTATGTATAGCCTCTGTTGTAATAGGTGTTGTAATTACCTGTACTGAAAGCTAGATCGTCTATCTTGTCTAAGGACTCCCAGTAGCAAGTGCTGAGCAGTGTATTAACCACATGATTTTTTGTAATGTTTAAATAGATTGTTACAATTCCCAAAACAATCTAATGACTTAGAATAGAAATAAATGTCTCCCAGTGTTCTCCAAAACCCCATGCAGTTGCTCACCCATTCTTCCCCTTACATCCTAAGGTCTTCTTCTCGTCCCATGAACAAGCCAAACTTATTTGCACATTAGGTCCTTTCTTCCTTCTTTAACCCGGGTCTTCTCTGAGGTCTTGTTATTGTTTTCCTTTCCTGGTCTGGGGATGGATCTCAGTGGTATAGTATTAATGAGTATGATCCTGGTTTGATCTCAGTATCAAAAATAAGGGAGTAAATGAATAAGCAAGCAAAACGCTAAACCAAACAACCAAACAAAAGCTCAACTCACATACAACTTCAGAAAAGTCTTGCCTTGCCTCAAAGTCTAAGGTACCCTTCTCCAGTATCTCTAAAAATACTGTTATTATTTTTAATTAATTAACTCATTAATTAACTAATTAATTAATTAGTGTCTCCCTGAGTTTAGAGTATATGAAAATACTGGATCCTTATTTGTCCTTTTCACTCATATGCACAGTCCTAGAACAGAGCATGGTGCATAGTAGAAGCTCAACAAATCCTTGTTGAATGATTGAATTCTTCTAATGCCAGAGCCTAAGTTAATACTTAGAGGCAGTATAGTAAAGTACACTCTAGTTATGGCAACAATATAAATTATACCAATGTAATGTAAATACTGACTTGTATTTGCTACATTTCCCATTCCTATTCTTACATGGCAGATGTAAATATTTACACCTTTCTTTTCAATATTTATATTTTCCTGGAGTTAAGGAAGTTTATTTACTCCAACTGGTCTTTAGATTTTGAGCATAAAATGACTTAGAAAAAAATAGTACTTATGCAAACTTGTAGAGATGATAGAGGTCATTTAATTACATTTATACAACATACACATTTGTCATTATTTGAATGAATTTCTCCTAATTTCTTAAAAACAGAATTAAATCTTTACTTGGGGGAAGTAATCCTTGATAAACAGTTGATAACTCACAAACTAGAACATCATTTTTTTAAGAAAAAATTGTCAGTATCTATAAAAGTAGAAAGTTTCAAGTAAGGAATTCCATTTTCTGTACTGGTTTAGCAAAGACAGATATAGGTACAAAATTGGGCACTAAAGAATTATTTGTAATAATGAGAAAATATATATGCTCTGTATGGTTATCCATTGATAATATTTCAATAGTTACAATATACAGTAGGATGAAATACTATGCAGTCATTACGGTTGAGTAAATCAAAATAGTGACATGAAGTATGTATCAGATATAGTAAATGAAAAATCAAATTGCAAAACACTTAAGATGATTCTTTTTTTTGTAAAATGAAAGCAAACTTTTTTATATATTGTATGTGTTCAAAAACACATAAAATAGAAGGCCGGAAGATAAACAACAAACTGTTAATGATACTGTTATAGGGAGGAGATTGAACAAGCAGAGAGTCATCATAATCTCAATCTCCATGTATTCAACAAGAATGAATTTGTAGAAAAGCCTTCAAAATACTTGAATGAAAATTCAGAACCCTTACTGACTTCTCCAGCCATGGATGCAGGCCTGGAATCAGAACAGAGGTGGGGAATTGAAAATTTAAAAAAAGTTGAGATATAGAACACATTCAGTTTGGGGTCCATATTCTCCTTGATAGTGAAAAGCTCAGACCTTGGGTCAAGTAGGCATAAGAACTCTGTAGAATCTGGATGACATTGGTGTATTAACTTCTTAGGCTCAAGTCCTGAGCTACATAGAAGGAGCTAACTGTCCCCATCATAATGTTGAGGTGAGTGATTGCTGTGCTCCGGAAGGTGGAGTTAAGGATTTAGCATATACAGAGTGCATCAGAAATGTTTGTGACTGCTTTTTATCCCTCGGCTTCTATCACCTGTGTGCAGTTATGTACCTTTAGTCCCCCTGCGTATTCTCATGGTTGGGTTCCTTTTCTTTATGTTGTAATGATTAGTTAGGAAAGGGGCTAAGATGGAGTTTAAGGTTATCACAGCTTCATTGTGTGCCTGGTTACTAACAGAACATCAGATTCAAGAGGTTCCACTCACAGATGTTCAGGCTGGTAGTCACACTCGCCCTGGCCTGACACCAGGCACGAGCTCTTCAGTGTGCTCTGCTGATTCAGGCTGCTGGGGTTCCCCTTCTGTACTTTTCAAATGAATCAAAATGTGTCATAGTTTGAAGACATCATCATCTTCTGCATTACTCTATTCTTACAAACCAGTGAACTGGGGAGAGAAAATTACCACACTTGGCTTTTTTTTTTTGTTGTCATTTTTGTTTTCAAACAAAAGTTCTACTAGGGAAAGCATCCATTTAGAAAAGTCTGCTTTGGCCACAGACTTGCCCTTTGGATGGGTCTGATAGTGGCAGCTGCTAGGTTCTAATGATGAATATACTAATAGTTGTTACTTTGCTCTATGATCTGGTCTTGGAAAATGAAGTTCACTTTTGCTCATGCCTCTGTGATAAATGCGAGCACACAAAAACAGTGAATGCAAGGGACACTTCTAGTGGTTTATGAGGGTGGTGAGTAAGTGAGGAAATGAAGCTACAATATGAAAAAGTTCAGCAGAAATGAACATCAAGGCCAGAGTCCTAGAAAATGCAGACTACACTAGAGAAACCTTTCATAAAATCATACTAACAAGGGAGTTGGTGAGCAGATAGTTTCAGATCCTGGCTTACTCCTTTGTGTTTATTGGGCTAGATTCTGTCCCACAAATTTAGGCCTTGGAATGATATTTGAAGTAAACAATAGGCAAGACTTTATATAAATTATAATGAGAGTCTACCATGTCCTAAGATGATAGATTACAACACAGCCACATGTTCACATGTTTTCTAAAATATGGGCTTGGAACTGACTGACCACAGAGTTCATTATATATGAGTATGAAATGTTGTCAGCTCCAGTTTTAGGCCTATGACTTAACAAGGCATGGGCACTTCCTTTTTCATGGTCTTGGAAATCATTCACTGTATAAAACTGCATTGACCCCAGGACTACTGTGCTAAAGCAGGGCCCAGCCTGCCCATGAGGAGGGAACCAGGCACAGGCTGAGCTGAGTTCAGGGCATCAGTACTAATTCTACCTTGCCAACCCTGTAAGTGAGGCCATTGTAACACTCCTAGTTGACTGGTTTTTTGAGGAACATGCGATGAGTCAGACCTGCCCAGCCAGCAAGTGGCGTGGTGAGAAGTGATCACATCTTTACACTACTGATTTTTGGGTGGTTTGAAATACAACATTAGAAAAGCGGCAAGGAAAATGTGGGACCAGAGTGGGAGGTAACAATCCTTGGGGAGTCTGATAGCAGGGACTGGAAGGGCAGTATATGCATTGCTGCTAGGCAGAAGCAGAGGTGGGCCTGGTGTGCAGTTGTGGAAAGTTTGGTAGAACGTTGAAAACAAGTGTCAACAACATGCGTGTGTGGGTATTGCTAAGGAGACTTGTAGCACACTGTTCTCTCAGGTACCTGAGATGATGAGAGAGAGGACAGAGCCGTGTTGAGGAAGCAGTGTTCCTCATTTCATGCAGGGTTTAGTTGAAGTGTACATAGTCAAGATTGGTAGGTTTAGAAATCAAACTCTCTTTCATCCCCCAGTGGTCCTTTGACAAAATGCTTGACTAGCTTGGGTTCTTGGGTTAGTCATCACACCTAGGGTGCTGTCATAAAGGCGTGACATCCTGTTAAATCAGAGCACGCAGAGCAAAGACATTTTGTTGATTTCTGAAAGAGTTGAGTTAAGTGTCTTATACATGCTTTCATCTAAACAACAGGATTTACAAGCTCTGGTTTTCTGTGATGGTCTCCATTTGCTGTGAAAAGATGAGGGTTGAGAGCTGCACTTTTCTTTTGAATGTAGTTAAGAGCTATGTTGGTCTAGCAAAGTGGTGGTAGTAGATTCTTTTCTCAGCTCCATTTCCTTACTAGCTCCTGGAAGATGGGTAGGTTTCCCATACCAGGCATGATTCCCTCCTGTTGAGTGGGCCCAAGTTCAGTTAGAGAACTGTTGGTTGCAATCAACATGTGAGGACCACTTAGTGTACTGTTATGCATATCTTTCAGTGCTGGTACTTGTGTGGTTTATAGTAATTGCAGCTGGGCAGGACTGTTAATTTCTTTCTTCTCTAGGTAACTTGCATAGTAATTTCTAGAACTATGAAAGCTGGACTGCTGGAAAGTGTTTCAGATCAGTCCTAGCCCCTATGTCCTAAGTGTATAGTGTCTTCACCATCAGGTACCCACCTTTAGCCCCTGAGTGGCTACCAAGGGCCTCTGTATCGAACTATGTTGTTTTGGGAATCACTTGGACTACCCTGACCACACATTCAAAAGGAGATTTCTGGTGCCTGCTAGTGGGGTTTCTGTTAGTCTACGGTTCTTGTGAGGAGTATTGTCAGCCCAAGTGACTTAACTACCTTTAAGATTATATATATATATATGTATGCACACATGCACTTATATATTGCATGTAAATATAAGATAATATGATTATTTAAGGTGAAACAACCTCGGTTTTATTTGTGCTTTGTCCCTCCTTCTCCTTCTGTCTTGTCCCTTTACCCAGTTATTATATTTTCCACTTCATATCACCTGTACCCTGCTATTCCCTTCCCAAGCCACCCAACTGTCTCTTTATACTTTCCTAGTTTCTGCATTTACTCCATGTTGTATGCTCAGATAAGAAGATCCAGAGCTGGGATCTTTAGAGGAGAGAGAACATGAAGCATTTGTCTTTCGGAGTTTGGGTTATCTTACTCAACAGAATCTTTTCTAGGTGCATCCACTGGTGTTATTTATACTTGGCACTCTGACCAATTGTGAGCCTCTGCATTACCCATCGTCAAGAGGTTCTCTGGTCAAAGTTGAGATCAGTTCTGTAGCTATAAGCATGAATATTTAGAATGCACTTTGACCTCAGGACCACTCAGCAGAACAATAGCTGGTTCTCTTAGCACCTATTATCTGTCCAGTTATAAGCTTTGACCAGGCTTACAGTACGAGACATAACACCCCATGAAGAAGGCTTCACGGCTGATTAGATAGTAGTCTATTAATTCATAACTATATGCTACTATTGTACTGGTGGAGACATTTTTCTGGGTAGGCTGGTGTTGAAGCATATAGGACCCAGTGTGGATAAGACCACTGGTGTTTTTATCCCCCTGCAGCCTGCACGGCACCCCCTAACATGCTGTAAACTAACATGAGGACAGTGTTTCTTGGTTAGTTCCAGGTGGCTTCTCTTGTCCTACATCCAAACTGAATGGTATATTCAGCAATAGGATTTAACCATCTGCTTATGGTGAGCAACCAAGAGCAAGAGTGATACCTTGAACTGTTTTGGTGATCCTGGGATCTGTCCCACTAGTAACTCCTCTAGAATATGTCTTTTGCGTATTAGTCATTAGCCCTTCTCTTGGCCCTCTTTGCCTTTGTGTAAAGTGGGGGCACAAGTAAGACAGTGTAAGATAACTTTCTTAACAGGAATGAATGAAGCTAGAATGCATTCTCCTTTTGCTACTGTTTTTCTTTCCTTGGGTTATAATAGATAGACACATTTGCCTTTCCCTTCTCCAGGTTAGACAGCGCTGCCAAATTCAGACTCTCAAGACCTTAAGCATGTATAATGTGTGAAAATAGATAGAATAAGTGAAGGTGTGGAATTTTATATTAGTTAGAGATTACTGCAATTTCATAAGGTATTTCCAAATTTGTACACGTTGAAATTGTTTATATTTACCATCCAAGGAAAAATAGAGCATGTTGTGCATAGTTTTTGTAGTTTGTAGACTTACACAAAACTTTGTGTGTTCCAAGAAACTAATGAACAGTGAGAGAGGGTTTCAAGTGAGGCATGCAGACCCTGATGGGATAGGTTGATCCTTTATAATTAAGTTATCTACTATGGATAAAGAAGCCGGAGTGCACTGGATAATTGTTAACAGTCGGTAATTGTGAACATGTTCTACATGCAATAGAAAATTTATTGTGTCACTGACTTATACCTATTTTCACACAGTGAGAATAAAGACCAGGGAAACTACCTAATGTTCCATAGGTTGTAAAACTAGTCCTTGCAAGAGCTGCCAGTTAATGCCAAAGTCTCAAATTTGACCTCAGTGTCATGTTTGTTATATGGTTCAGAGAGCAGTGATGAAAGAACTGAGGGATGACTATCAGATGACCATGTTCTGTCCCTGACAGAAACCATATGACAAAGGAATAGTAACCCTCAACATACATGTAGCAATATGTTCTTATCATCACTACATTAAGTCTTATATGAGGCAGCTGAAGACTATAAGTGTGAGAGATAACTACCTCAGCTTCACAAGCTTTGAGGCCACACCCTGACTCTAGGGCCTGTCAGCTTGCCCATTATGTCACTAGGCACCCAGCCTGTGTCACCATTTGCAGGTTTTCTAGAAGATTATCACAGGACTCTAAAGGGGAAATGTGAATACTTCTGCTTTGGGCACTCTTTCTTTCTTGTCTCTCTGGTTATATACTGTGTCTAACCCCTGCAACGTTCTGAATGCTCAATACTGTGGAATGATGTCATGTATCTCTAGAATTAAAAAAAAAACTCCAGATAGACATTATATTCATATTTTATTGGTATAGAAACTGGATTCAGGAAAATTAAGTAATTGTTTGTGGACATACAGTGTACCACTTGGAGAACCAGGGTTTCGATTCATCTCTGATTTACTCCTTGGATCATCGTACTTCATTAGATAGCTTCTCATAGCAAATTGCCCTCAGTATGTGTGGAAGGATACACACCAACACCCTCACATGCTCAAATACTTTGAAGAAGACCGTAGTATTTGCATGTAATTCACTTATTCTCCTGGATTTTTCAACCATTTGTAGATTGCTTACTGTATCTAGCATATATACATCTTATGCAAATAATTCTTATGCTGACCTACATTGTTTCGTGACTAATGACATAAGTCTATGCCTGCCCAGTAATGAAGGGCCTGGTGGTGCCCTTGGAGGCTAAGGTAGGAAGATCAGGAGTTTGAGGTCAGGTTGAGATATGACACTGTGTCTTAAAACACAAGTTAAGGAAATAATTCAGTCTGCAGTTTGTTGAATTTGCTGTTGTGTTATCTGTGAATTTGGGGGCCAGCCATAGATCTTATCTGGTACCTTCCCCTCGACTAAGCTTTGATGCAACTGTTCTCAATTTTTTTACTTCTTTTGTCTCTACTTCCTCTTTTACCTCTCCTTCCTCTTTTGATATTTTGTTGTGTGAGCTCTGCTTGGAATCAGGAAGAGTATAAACTAGGTGAATAGGATTATACTAAGAGAAAAACGGCTGCCTGATATTAACAGTGCCTGTGACTTAGTGCTCCTAAACACATATAATTCACCATTAATTCTCATAAAGGCTCCATCAAGAAAATGTCTTACAGATGAGGAAACAAGTTTGGCTTTGAAATTAATTTATGTCCATATCAGTCTATGACTATCTGGAGCCATGCCTGTCCAGAAACTCTAGCTATCGTTTAAGAGATTAGCCTGCTTAGTCCAGACCCCTCAGTAGAACTGACTGATAAACTAGGTAAGGGAAAAAGCATTTCAAAAACATGGGCAGTTTTAAAATTAGGTAAAATAGGAAGTTCTTTTTTTTTTTTTTGGTTTTTCGAGACAGGGTTTCTCTGTGTAGCCCTGGCTGTCCTGGACTCATTTTGTAGACCAGGCTGGCCTCGAACTCGCAAAGATCCGCCTTCCTCTGCCTCCCAAGTGCTGGGATTAAAGGCGTGCGCCACCACTGCCCGGCTGGAAGTTCTTAATATAATATGCTGAAGCACCTTTCCCCTCCCCTTCTTTTCCTCCCCTCCCTTGGCTTCTTTCCTTTCTCCACAGCAGAGACATTTAAGTGTCTTTGCCAGACTTCAATGTCTCAAGTAAGAGTCAGTGTCTAGTTTCTCAGGTCTCCCCATCCCCCTCCCTTCCTCTCCTCTTTGTCATTCCCCTCCATCTTTCTCTAGTTGATTCCAAGATAAGATCTTGGAAAAGAAGATTAAGCAAGTGGCTAGCTGTAGGAACTTAACAGAATTTTGTGACTGACTAAGACATTTACTGTAAGCCTCTTGGCAGTCAGAGCAAGATTAAACACACATAAAAGCTCCCAGAAGCCTGTTCTTTTCTCATGAGAGACAGAAAAGGAGTGGACCTGGATGGGAGAAGGGGTGGTGAGGCACTGGGTGTTGTAGAGGGAGGGGAAACTAATCATGATACATTGTCTGAGAAAAGAATCTATTTTCAATAAACAAAAAAAAAAAAAGAAGGAATAGACATTTGGAATTAAAAAAAAAAAGTTGATGTAGTTGTAAAAAGCAAGAAAGAGGAAGTGCTTAGAGAGTACTCATAGGTGACAAGAACCCTGCAGCTGTGGGGCCTCAGGGTTTTACTGTATCCTTGGCAACAGCTTCAAACAAATACTAATGTGGTTTCAATATCACCCTTCCTTGTAGTTGAAGATGCTACGTTAAAACTACAGCCAGTGAACCGTTCAAGTTTCAAGTTTCAGTGGGCTTCCAAGATGACAGGAATGTGAGCATCTCTGAGCAGACTCACCATTCTTACCCTTCCTTTTCTTCCCATTTCTCCTCACTCTCCTTAGAGTCCTCTGTCATAGCACCTTGAGGGTGAGAATTCTGTCTTTAATCTACAGAATTATTTTGCTTTTCATTTGCCGATTGAGAGACTTTGAACTTTTATGTGTTTAAAGCCCCGTGGTATCTGCCCTGTCTTGGTCTGGGTTCCAATTTCCCTAAACTGACCCTTACTGAGAAGAGACAAACAGGTTGGACACTTACTGTTGTAGCTAGTCTATGTCATGTAAGTCCCTGTCACTAGCTCTGGGAAAGAACTACTTTTCTTCTGTCTTTGTAACACAAAAATGATGAACCACTATGCCCTATGGAGGGGCATGTCGGTGGTAGGCACATTAGGGATAGAAAACCTTGATTTGTTCTCTGTTACCCTAAGTGAACGAGCAGAGGCTGGAAAAGACTATGAATCCCACACTGGCGGATTCCTTCTTCTCAGCCTTGCTCACGCTTCTGGCTCTCACATGCAGTGGTGAGTGGGTCTGAGCCAATGGGAGGGCTATTTTTACAACACAGATTCTGTTTGTGTAAGCTTGCACATCAGTTATCTCTCTCCCTTTTGACAGCAAACATTAATGCTTGAGGACATACTGCCACTCATTTCGGGGAAATACCAAGTATTTGATATTTATCTTCACTCAGACAAAATCAGTTTCAAGTTGTTTCCGTAGATCTTAAACATAAATACACAAAACAAACTTATCCATGATGGTATTTACTGCATCATCTGCATATCTATGGTTGTTTCCTATTGAAAGGAAGATTGAAAGTTTTATTGAGCACTGATTTCGTAAAAGATATTATAGTAAGAAGCAAGTTCAGAGCAGGTGACTAGATCAGCAATAGAGACAGAGGTCTAACTGAGATGTGAAAAGGTTAATTAGTTAAGTCGATGACATGAGACTACGTTTTGTCATAGTAAAATTTGGATGTAGATATGAACAGAAGCTGAGAGTCCAGTAAAATCAGTTAGACACTTTGAGTAGGTAGATTTTTAAGCCAAGAATTAAAAGAGACAGGTGGTCACCTTTAGAAGAATCTATTGAAACAGGAAATGTAGTTAGGCCTGTTTATACCTTGAAACTTGTGCTACGTCTTCTAGAAGATTCATGAGATGGAGATTGGATGTATATGGTAAACATTTTGTAATGCTATTAAAATATAATCAATAAGTATCTTTTAAAATGTGTGGAACACTGGTGCATGGCTTATTGAAACATTTAAATATATTTCTTATTCATTTTGTGTGTTATAACCACATTGCACACAAGCACATACACATAATGTACACGTGGAATTCTTTACAAGAATCCAGAATGCTCTTTGACATTAGGATGATATCATTTTTACAATCCATCTCCTTTGTCTGTCATCCTCAGTCAGATGGACATTATTCACTGTTTCTTTAAAGGACATTAATTCTGTTGATAGTTCCAGATTTACATTTAAAAACACACTTTTTTAGTTCTATTAAAAACTAAGAATTAAAAAAAATACTTTATGAGGATCTTCTCTGATAACACTTCAAGCCAGGTAGTGGTGGCACACGCCTTTAATCCCAGCACGTGGGAGGCAGAGGCAGATGTGAGTTTGAGGCTAGCCTGGTCTACAGAGTGAGTTCCAGAGCAGCCAGGACTATACAGAGAAACCCCGTCTCAAGGAACAAAAATAATAATAATAAGAATGGACACACAGCCGGGCGTGGTGGTGCACGCCTTTAATCCCAGCATTTGGGGGGCAGAGACAGGTGGATCTCTGTGAGTTCGAGGCCAGCCTGGTCTACAGAGTGCGTTCCAGAGCAGCCAGGACTACACAGAGAAACCCCGTCTCAAAGAACAAAAAGAAAGCAAAATAAAAAAGATTTCTACAAAATTAGCGCCTCAGACTCGACGTGGTTGACACATGCTTGTGAGTCTGGTAACCAGAAAGTTAAGATAAAGGTTACTGAGTTCAAGATCAACCTAGACTACATAACAAACAAACCCACCAAATGCAAAACAAAACAAACAACCTCAAAAGAAAATTCCAATATATTTTGGACTGTTTTTGTATCTTATTTTACCTCTTAGGATTTATAGATTTTTAAAAAATTTTTATTTTATGTGTGTAGGGGTATTTTGCCTGCATGCATGTTTGTGCACTGTGCCTCTGCAGGCCAGAAGAAGGCATCTGATTTCCCTGGGGCTAGAGATACAGTCAGTATTGAGCCACCATGTGGGTGCTGGGGATTGAACTCAGGTCCTCTGGAACAGCAACCAGTGCTGTTAACCACTGAGCCATCTCTCTTGCCCCTTTTTAGTTTATTTTTTTTAGAGACATTTTGACACATATATTTAAACCCTAAATGTGGCTTTTCCTTTACTCATCTGTATGAAAGAATTTTTAGTAAAATTGTAGACATGCTCCATTTATGGTGCAATAAATCAGTCATGATGAAAATGACTGTTTGCTGGAGGTGGTGATACCCATCTTTAATCCCAGCACTCCAGAGGCAGAAGCACATGGGTCTCTGTCAGTTTGAGGCTAGCCTGGTCTACACAGTGTATTCAAGGACAGCCTGGGCTACATAGTGAAACTGTGTCTTAAGAAAAAGGAGGAGGATAAGGAAGAGGAGAAAGAAGAGGAAGAGGAGGAGGGGGGGGAAGGAGAAAAAGATGCTTCTTTGTTCTTTTCCATCTTTTTCATCCACATTTTCTCTAACAAGAATTCATTGACCTCTTGTCCATTTATACATTTATCTATCTGTTCACCCACCCATTTTTCATATATTCACCCATTCATTCATTCATTTATCAAATCTGTATTAAGTTTCTACTATTTTCAAGAGACTATGCTGGAATCTGAATGTATGAATAGGTCCTCCAAAAGTGAAGTCCAGAGATAAGACCTGGTGAGTCTGAAGCAGAAAATGCCTTCCTATGTGGAAAGGTCAATATCAGTCCATAAGACTTTGTAAGAATCTGTAAGGCTATGAGACAATGTTCCCTTGCAGGGAGGTGGAGTGAGTGCATTCAGAAACTGTTTAGGGAGGCTGAGATACCTTGTTTTTTGCATTTGTTTTTGATAGGGGAAACATTTTGGACTGACTCCTTAGCACTTGATAAAGGAAGTATGATGAAAGATTCATGGCTCAAAATGTAAATGGTGCGCCGTGATCCTATGACATATTTAGTCTGTTTACCATTACATGGTTAAAATTCATAAACTGCCACATGCCTATTAGCAAGACAGAAAGTATGAGAAATGTCTGCTCTCAAAGCCCACACACTTCCCTTTGTTTCCTTTTTTCTTTTTTAAAAAGATTTTTAATTAAATTAACTAATTGATTTATATTTTACATTGGTGTTTTCACTGCATGTATGTCTGTGTGAGGATGTCACATCCCCTGGAACAGGAGTTACAGACAGGTGTGAGCTGCCATGTGGGTGCTGGGATTTGAACCTGGGTCCTCTGGAAGAGCAGTCAGTGCTGTCAACCATGGAGCCATCTCTCCAGCCCTTCCCTTTGTTTCCTAGTGGTAGAGACTTAAGTTATTTCGAAAGTGTTTGCTATGATCTTTGCTCAATCTCCTTTTCAGATACAAAATTGATAAAGGACTGCAGGATTTGAAAGCTGTCCAGCCTGTCGGAGAGACATACATCCATGAAGGACTAAAACTCGTAAGTTATTTTACATTTTTGCTATGGGACAGAGTGACTTCTTATTACATAAGGAAAAATCCCTTTACATGTTTATGTACATTTGCCTACTAGTTTAGTCATTCTAGACATGAAACTGGTAGAAAACACCATTTACTGTGACTCTTGATAAAAAAAAGTTTGTTCTCATTTTGTCTCCTAACAGATCTTCTGTCTCCCTCTGGGATTAATTTCAGATTAATCAATTATAGGTATAAAAAGCTGTATCACAGGAACCCAGGAATAGCGACTCTTTTCTATGAATATGCATGTATTTCAAATAAAAAGGCTAACACGGATGCCCATTTTCATAAATTAGCATATATAACTGCATACTTATTGTTTTGCAGCACTTATTGTCTTTACTACGTCATACCTACAAACTCAGCTGCATAGACCACGCCGGTTAAAAATTTAAAATTAAACTGTGAGTTGTATAATTATTCTTTCATTTTCAGGCAAATGAACAAATTCAAAATGCAGGAGGCTTAAAAACCTCCAGTATCATAATTGCTCTGACGGACGGCAAGCTGGACGGCCTGGTACCATCATACGCGGAGAACGAGGTGAGTCCTGAGGGTGAGCGTTGAGTGCACCCACTGCTGCCCTTGTACCTTCTCTCCCTCCCTCCCTCCGTCTTTTCCTCCCTATGATCCTCCCTCTCCTATTTTGTATCTTCATAGGCAAAGAAGTCCAGGTCACTTGGTGCCAGTGTTTACTGTGTTGGGGTTCTTGATTTTGAACAAGCTCAGGTGAGTGGTAACAATCTTCAAACTGTAACTCACTACTTGCCTTAAAGACATTTAAAAGAGGTCTTCAGCTGTGACTTAGGGAGATTTTGCATAAAGTGACTTATGTTTTGAGCCCTCCTAAAATGCCAGAATGTTCGTAGGTCTTGTTATGGAAAATGAAACTCAAAATAAATCTCTTGAGTATTTATTTAGTGTGGATCTTAAAAGAAGATAAATGGTTAGATTAATGCTAGGTGAATATCCCTTTACCTTTATTGGTGAGGCTGTGGTGATAGTTTTATCTAGAATTCTTATTTTGATTTGAAATTTTTCTCATGTGCTTGAGGAACTTGAAGAGTTCATTTAGAAATCTTTAAGATTTTTAATATAAATCTGTTTTTTTGCATAAATCACCTTACATTTAAATTTTTGTTATGAGCAAGCTAAAATTACAGAATCTCCTGCTACTACTAACAGCAATTAGGCCTCTCTGCTGCTCTGGCTGTGTGGTCAATGACCTTAGTTCATCTTACAGTAGTATAGTATTTCTGCAGGGAAACTGGTCTCCTCTCCATCAGTTCCTGGCCTTGAATTTTAATTGTACTCTATAGTTACATAACACTGTCTTGTGTGTATATTTGTGTGTGTATGTATATACACATATATATATAGGTATATCATTAAAACTAGTCATTAAAAATATCATTAAAACAAATAGTATATCACCTAGTGAATAAATTGTAGGCAGCAATTTTTCAGATGAATGCAACCAAAACAATTTCCATGTGAGTTTAAATTACAAAGGGTTGTGTGTCTCAACTTTCCTCTTAAGCGTTCCTCTTCTCTCTAAAGCTGGAAAGAATTGCTGATTCCAAGGACCAAGTTTTCCCTGTCAAAGGAGGATTTCAAGCTCTTAAAGGGATCATCAATTCTGTGAGTATGCCTCTGAGGTTCAGAACACTGATAACTTCAAATGTGTTTTAAGCTGTAAGAGCAATTTTCTCATGTGGAGCAGGTGGGCAGTGTTTAGTGGAAAGAGAGTGAGCTTTGTTTGTTACTGCCAACATGATGTAATTTCAGATCTGGACTCCTTTGTCGATGAGATTTGCCACTGTCTTCCACATGTGCCCTGTGAGCCTCGGCTGGGACTTCTAGTTTAAGACTTTAAGAAATTGTCTGTGACACCTCCACCCTTTCAGCATGTAGTTAACCATCTTCTGCTTTTAGAGTTTCTCCAGGCTTTATAGGAGAAATGTAAAATAAAATTTTTGATTGGAATGCAGGATGACTACCTCTTTCAGGCCTGCTTACCGATTAGTCAGGCAAGTTGTTCCTCCCGTTTAAATGTTTAAATGATTAATAGTCTCCTTGGAGCACATAACATTTCTGTTTGGGATTCAGCGGAGTCTTCCTTGGTGACTGTTAGACTCTGGGCTCTCCTGCGCAGGGTCTGGCGGGGAAGGGGAGGAATGAAATTTGGAGTTGAGCTCCTGGCACTTGCTGTAGAGGTTTATGTTACGTTTTACTGCCTTTTGCTAGAAGCACTAGGAACAGTTGCTATTAAGTATTTATGATATTTGGTAAACATCATCCTAAACTGCAAGTGAATATATATTCTCTACGTAAAATCTTTTCCTTTAATCTTTGGGCATTTATAAAAGGAAGAAGTACCTCACTTCCACCATTTGGTTCAGGCATTTTAAATTTCCCCTTGAAGATCATGGTCCCTCGATAGACAGGGTGAGATTTATTGACGTTAGTTTTAGTAGTATGAAGGCTTTACAAAAACTAATAGAGGTTTTAGAGAAGACATATAATTTGGTTCCATCACAGCTAGTGGACATCCCAGATGTAAATACAGAATGGAATAAAGGTGAGATTATTGCAGGATTTTAGTAGATTATTAGTTTTGATTTTTAGGGAAAAATCGCAGTGTGAAAAATAGTTAGTTTATGGCTAAGTCCAGGGTAAATAACAATATGATGTAAAATTTTAACATCCAAGGAGAGGGATAAATAATTGACTCCCAATAAACTGGTCAACGGCGTGTGTGTTTTAATAGGTTTTTTTGTTGTGCTTAGAGATGTGCATACAAAGAACTCTCAGATTACTTTGATTTTTATCTTTGTTGTTCTATGCATATGAAGCTTAATTCAGAATCTTCTAGATGACAACCAAGCTTTCCAAAACTATTCTTGTGGAGGTAGAAATACAGTTATTTTTCCCTTCAGGGAAGCTTCAGAATGGGATTTAAGCACAGTTCAACCTGTGTGCACCAAAGCTCTTAGTGGATATTAACTTGAATAAGTTATGTCAAAAGAATCAGCAGGAAATTAGAAAGAGTCATGTATTTTAGGCACAAATTTTGCCAACAAAATCACTTGCCTTACATCTGCTGATGGGTACAGGGCCAGGCTAGTACAGTACAGTTCCATCCGTTTTATTACCCCAAGGGAACAGGCTTCTGGGGAAACCTTACAAGATCTGCAGGTAGAAGCAGGAACCATTACAAGCAGTCTGGACTTAGTAATGCCTGAAGTGTTTATCTGTGTGACGATAGCTTGGGGTTTTCACTTTCTTTGTAGAAATAAGATGCAACACAAATACTTTCTCTCTTTTTTATGACAGAAGTTGCTCAATCCCTAAGAATATATAAGACCTCTACTTTCCCTTATATTTGAATCATATTTTATAGTTACACATTATTGCCTTATTTGAAATACACATTTGTTATTTAAAATAAATATAGCATATCTTTCGCAGAGTGAGGACAAAATAGATATTCTTCTGTTCATTATGCCTTCCCCTGAAAGCTCACTGTGGAGTGTACTTAAATAGAGCTAAGCAAATGGAATAAATAAGAGCACTAAATCTTTCAGACAAGTGAGAGGAGTGGAGGGTTAGTCACCTCGGGATTGAACAAAGACTAAGGTTAAAATTGGTGTCAGCTGCTAATATGGATAGAGTGTAAACTGACATAAAGATAAGATTGGTTTGGGTATATGAAGTCATAGAAGGCTTTCCATGATGGGACTTGAATTGGGTAATTCACAATTACAGCAGGAGTAGCTGTAACTATCAGCAAAGCACACGTGACTAGAATGGTCTAGGCTCAGTGATACAAAGAACAAATGTTGGCAGGTAGCATGGATTAAGATTATGAAGATCTACACATACTTGGATGGGTTTCATTTCATAAGGGAAATGGAAGGTTATTTTAGAGCTTGGGATTTTTATGATGGTCATGAAGATTTTGGAAGAATGACAAATAGTAATGCATAGGGGGATTTGTAGAATGGAGTCCTGAGTTCACATTCTTTTACAGTTGTCATTCATTTGAAAATGGTAAAAGGGTGGAGACAGTCTGATTGGCAGTAGGAGGACCAGATATGGCTTCCAACCTGCTTCTGTGAAGCCATGTGACTTGGAATATATTCTTTAGTGTAATTCCTCTGAGTATTACATTTCATCTGTGGAATAGAAGTGATGAGCTGTATTTCATTAGATTGTTAAGTGTTTTTGAGGGCAGAGAGACTGGACTTCAAAACATTCAGGGGGAAGCTAGGAAAGCAGAGATCTAGGACCATAGAAGATGAAACGATTGACCTGTCTGTGGGGCAATCTATAAGGAAAGACGACCAGCAATGTGTATGTCAAAGTCTTAGGGATTACAGGACATAATTGTATGAGGATTGAGTTCACATAACTGTACCGGGATTGAATTCAGGACATCATAACAAGGATTTCTAGATGGTGTGATAGTCAATGTGAAGTGTTTGGCCAACACTACTTCTAAGTCTTCAGGTCATGGGATCAGAACTCAGTCCCAAACTGGGGAAATAAGATCTGAATTTCCTATGTCAAAGTCATGTACAATTTTAGGACAAAAGGGCCCCAATTTCTTTTGAGGAAGCTCCATTGCTACTTAGAGGCAGGTATTATAAAAGAATATACTCCAAGAATCAGAGTTCCTTAAAGCAGGGGATTTTAAGCTTGTTCAGAATGAAACCAAATCAAGGAACTAATTAGGGAAGCACCTAACAGATTCTCTTCCCTGGTCAGAATGAAGTCAAGAACAGGATGAGCCTGAACCTTCAGCTACATAATTCTGTCATGCTGTATGGACTCGCAAGGATGGGGGCTGTTCTAGTGCTGTCCTCATGGTATCTGTGATAGACTGCTAATAAAATGGTAAATTTGGATAGTGTAAAAGTCAGCAAAACCTGGATCATAGGGTTAAAGGACCAAAAAGAGGGTCAAATGTAATATTGGCATTAGACTCCTCATGGGCGAGTAGCTGAAGGCAGAGTGGAAAGTTCTTACCCATAGCGGGCAGAAGTTTATTAACAAAACAAAAGAGATCAGCAGAGAGAAGAATCCAGTTGACCATGAGAAAAGAAATCCCAGTGGGGATGTCCCTGAGGGAAAAAAATGTTAAGGTTGGGAAAATTTAAAATTGAGTCATTACACCCCCTTTTGTTACTTCTCCCACCACATTGACCATAAAAACACACATAATTGTTTTTTTAACTTTAGATTATTATTTTTTTAAAAATCACAGTCATTAAAATTGTTCTTGGTTTCTTGAGGAAATGATTGCAAAATTCATATTTGAAAATGAAATTTCATTTGAACTGCTAAAAGTCAGAGTGACTTGTGAGCACCCCGTGGTTCAAGGCCAGTGCAGTGATTCATTACCCACTGCTGTGGAAGAGGAGATAAAAACAAAACAAACCCAACGCTGGGGAAGAGGAGATAAAAATAAAACAAACCCACAGACTGGTGAACAGTCTAGAAAGAGCAAAAATAAAGTTGCTCTTTGGAAACTCCCTTACTTTTATTTTTCAAAATAGGACCATGGATGTTTCACTACTTGAAGTTATTTGTGCAAGTTTTGTTTTCTTATAAGAGTACCTTAGAAAAGATTAAGCAGAAAGAGACTAATCCACTGTGACTCTGGCTTCATTGAATGACTGTGATCCAAAACTTAAGTATACTACATTCAGCGTGACTATGATTACTGAGAATTTGTTCGGGAAAAGCCCTAACACAAAAAATACAGGTGCATGAAAAGAATGGAATGATCCCAGGCCGGATATTCAAATAACATCCCAATAGATGCTTTCTAAGAGTAACTGTAGCATTGATTTTAAGTCACTTCTTTCATTGTGCTGGAAATATAAACATTGGCATTTGGAGCTAACCTGCTCTTAGCAATGTTCATTGTTGCTTTGTGTGAAAAAAAAAATCTGAGTGGGTGTAAAACGATGTTATAATGCAGAGAGAAAGGAGATAGTGTGAACTAATTTTTCTCTTCACAAAGGGTGAAACTGTAAGCTAGTAAGGTCCTGACAAGACATCCTCCTCAGTGACTTCAGTGAGCATCTTAGCTGGGGAAACCTGTATTTGTAAAAACACAGTTGTTGAAAACTTGAAGCTTGAGCAACTGTAAAGATTTAGTTTTAGGAGAGAAAAAAACAAACTGCAAACTGACAAGATTTCCTCAGAGCTAGAAATGAATTTTCAGGATGCTGATTAGAAGATACAGCGTGTTCACTAGGGGCTAGACACAGACTTTCTTTCTTTCATTCTTTCTTTTTATGTGATGTCACAAAAGGTTTCTTAGTTTTTTATGGCCAAGCTATTAATACAAGTGAAAAATAATCTTGTAATTTAGGATATTGCACTTATCAATTAAAAAGGATGTAGTATAGTATGAAAAGCTACAGCTATGGCTAAAATATATAAGCTGTTACATATATTTTACAAGGTAGGTTGCCTTTTCTTTCTTTCAGGAATGCTAAATTAATAAAGCAAGACAGATAAAATACAGTGCCCTAAAAATAACATAAGCATACAAAAAAACTAAACACTCTAAAACTTACTATTAACCTCCATTGTTTCTATTTTCCAGACTCTGCCAATACTTGCCTAGTCCATTTCCTAGGTCTAAGAACATTTTTTCCTAAGGAATACTAGGTCCAACATAAACCTTGTATAGCTTCAGTGATCATAGAACTTACAGCCTACAGAGAAATTAACTCCTTGTTAATCTAGATAGTTATGTAGTATTTTAACATTAAAAATTACCTTTGATTTCACCCTGGTATTTATTCTGTACTCCATTGACATTATTTGAATCACACATGATAGGAATTCATTTATTACTAGTGTAAGAGTGAAACAAACTTTAATCAAAACTGGGTAATTCAGAAAGCTGGATCCATATTGTAAATTTTGGTTGGAAATTTAGTTTAAAGAAGTCAAACCCACTTTGAATAAATAATTAATTACAACCTTAGGATATTTTGTGAGACAACTAAACTAATGGCATTAGGTAATCTAAATAAAAACAACATTCTATTTGTTAATATTAACCTGTAAGTGCTAAGTAGGCTTTTGTTGAATTTTGTGCTGTGTGTATGTTTGTTCGTGTGTTCAGGTTTGCATGTGCCTGTAGAGGTCAGAAGACACGTGAGTGCTGTCCTTTACTACCTTTGTGTTTGAAACACTGCCTCTCTTAGTCTAGAACTTCAAGTAAACCAGGGAACATGGTCTGGGAGCTCTGGGGACCCACCTGTTCCTGCCTCCCATCTCACCATCTTTATGTTGAAAAACACATGCTACCACAGCACCTGGCCTTTTATATGGACTCTGGGAATCAACTCAGAATCTTAAGCTTGCAAAGCTCCTGCCCTCAAGCCCAGGGGCTCATCAGTTCCTGAGGGCAGATTGAATTGAGTAGAAAGTTAGGGGGAAAAAGGAAGGCAGAGTAGTATTCCATTGTGTAAATATACCACAATTTTTTTTTTTTATCCATTCATCAGTTGTGGGACATCTGGGTTATTTCCAGTTTCTAGCTATTACAAATAAGGCTGCTATAAACATAAATGAAGATATGTCCTTGTGGTTTGGTGAGGAGTCATTTGGGTGGCTACCCAGAAGTGGTATACTACTCAGCTATCAGAAACAAGGAAATCATGTAATTTGTAGCCAAGTGGATGGAACTAGAAAAGCTCATCCTGAGTGAGCTAACCCAGACTCAGAAAGATGCACATGGCATCTACTCACTCATAACTGGATTTTAGTCATACAGTACAGGATAACTATCCTACAACCAACACACCAAAAAGATCAGGAACATAGACTTTGTTACCTATCAATGGGACACTTTGCCCTAGGGGTGCTACCATGTAGGCCCCCAGTGCAAGAGGAAGCTCTTAGCCCTCATATGACTGTTGAACTGAGAGGGGCTGATTTGTAGGGACACTCCACATCGGAGGAATAGGATGGGTGGGAGAGGAAGGAGAGGGTGGGAGGGTGGAACCGGGAGGGGTGGAAAGAGGGCACTATGATGGAGATGTAACTTAATGTAATAAATAACCATTATAATAATACTAAAAAAAGGAAGGCAGAGAAAATGACCAAACTCTAGGATCAATGCACTATGGAGTATAAACTATAGTGCTAAAGTGTGATTTCTCAGTTATATCTTGGTTCCCCCAAATCCTGATTACTTTTTTTCGTGTGTGTGTGTGTGTGTGTGTGTGTGTGTGTGTGTA
>CAJQZJ010033237.1:3268521-3276021 GCA_907164525.1 Lophiomys imhausi | reverse complement strand
GAATGTAGCTGTAGTGCTAGTGGACCATGAGGGCTTTAGGATTTTAGATTCTACAGCAATGAATAACAGATAATTGGTTCAGGAGTGGCTGTATTCACTGAGCTTCTAAGCTCCAAGTTACCCAAATTCAGGGTTATTTGTAGTTGATGAAACCTGCTCCATGGAGGCAACCAAAAGGGCAGCTACCTCTCCTATCATACTCCATTTCCTGCACCTAGCTTCCTGCTGTATACTTTTTTGTTCTTGTTGTTTTTGTTTTTTTTTTTTTTGGCTTTAGGGCTTCTATTCCTCCAGGTCTCTACGACTGTATCCAAGAGCTATTCTTACTCTGGGATGGTTTCAGATTAAGTTCCCATTCCCTGTTCTGTGACTGTTTCCCTTTATCAGCTCTCAAGGATAGTTTAGTTTCAAACAGTAACTTCTCTCTCAGTATGGTGCCTGGCCCAGCACCTTCCCTCTGAGTCACACTGAGTGAAAGAGTGTGATTCTGTACCACTGTGGAAACATCTGCCTAAGGAATCATTGTTTCGTGAAAACCATCTCACTTGTAGGCCTGCACATGTTTTGGGGACCTGTCCTAGAGGTAGGAATCCAAGTTGTTTTTTCAGGACCACAAGCCTTACACTTTGGAGACACTTTCTACCTTCCCTCCTTGGTCCCCATCAGGCATCCCTATGCTTGCACCATGCTAGGCTTGTCATCTTCCACCACAAGCCACTCTGTTTTTATCCATACTTTATAGATATCCTATCCACAGTCTTGTAATTTTCTTGCTCTCTTTCTTTCTTTGGAAACAAATAGAGCCAATGGTTTTCTTATTCTGGTTCTTCTTCACTAGTTTACGTAGAGACAGCTTCTAGTTGACGATCTTACCTGAAAGATCTGCATTTTTAACATCTTGAGCTTCTCATTTGGTATCATTACTTGTAGAGACTGTTTTATGAACTATTGTTCTTTAATGGTAACTATTATTTTAAAGCATTGCATGTAAACTAGCCACATTCCAACATCAAAGTGTTCAGTTTCTAGTTATTGACTTTTTAGTATAGAATATGGTAAATTTTAGATGAGGAAAACAAACTTGCAAGTCATTTTTATTTCTAAATTTGTAGGAGCTCTCTTGTCATTCTTGTCAATCTCTTCTCTGATTATTTTCCATTTGGAGGTGATTTTGGTGAACTTTGTTTCAAGTTCTATCATCCCGTATTTCTAAAATACATAATTTATGAAAGGCTAGATGCTTTTTCTTAAAAACCGTCTTGACTTATCTGTGTCCTATTGTGGTTGTTGGTTTGGTGATTAGATAAGCATTTTTAATGCTATTTCTAGTTTATAGTTTTTCAACCTAAACAGTTCCTGTTTGTATTATATGTGTAAAATAGTATGTTTATCATGAAGTTTGTTCTGCTGTGTAATCTGATTTATTTTTTCAAAACGTGTCTTCTCGTAGATGAAATTCAACTGTCAACATAAAGTTCAAGTTCTGAATAAGGAGGGCAATGCTAAGAAAATTCAACTTGAATATGTCACATGTTGATGCCAACTTTATGACTCATTATTTAAAAAACATCCCTATTAGCCTAAACTATATCAATCATGCCCCTTCTCGTTAGTTGGGATGATTTTAGTTTATTCTTAACCCACAAAACTTTTCTATCCTGTTTCCTTTAAAATTTTGCTACCCAAACTCTTTGAAAACGTGTAAAGATGTTGACTTGAAATTCCACCCCTCTGTGAGTGTATATTAGCTTTTATCATTGGTCCCCAGTTTTGTAATCCATGAGTTTTAGCAGCTTTTTAAAAATCTACACAGTTTCTAGATTTGTTTCCTAGTCACTGAAGACCCACTCCGATTGCCATGTGGAAAATTGTATTCATTTGGAAAAAACTTTCAAAAGATGCCCCCTATCCAGATGCACATTCAGTGGGGATAGGCCTATGATTTATACATGGTTTTAGACGCCGAGTGTCTGTATTTCCACTGTAATTAAAAAGCACAGGAAAGGGTTGTAATTTTTTTTTTGCTGCAGGACTTCCGTCCTGTCTAGTTACAGGCAGAGGATGTGAAAACAACTGCACTTCATCTGTGTTCAAGTTCCACCAAGAGAAGAATGCTGATCACAGGCCATCTGGACTTTGTGTGACTTTGATAACGCAGTGCAGACGAGTTCTTAGAATAGAGACAGAGCTGCAGTGACCATCGGGCTCAGCTTACTTCCTTGTTTTTCACTTGTAGCTATGTGCCTTGGGTGTCGGTTTCTGAGCCTCGGAGAGAATTAAGTGGAGCCGTTCTGCTCCAGTATTGTGTGTGTGTGTGTGTGTGTGTGTGTGTGTGTGTGTGTGTGTGTGTGTGTGTGTGTGTGTGAACACAGACTGTGTTTTTTGAGAGTAATGTTTGGCTTTCGCATTGAATCTGCATTCTGCAAGTGTGACGTTTGATACTCACGAGGAAGATGTGTGCCTTCGGGAGTTAAGCCTGGCAAATGGGCTAGGAACACATAGTCATACGTTGGTAATCTTTGAACTTGAAAACGGAAAACATAACAAACAGCAGTATTAAGCAGGCAGTTTGGTTTGCTGTCTTGGTTTTGCCGGGTAGGGAAGGATAGTATTGATTTTGGTATGAGGAACTTTTAGTTATCCTAAGTTTCATATCCAAGGCCACTTGACCTTGAGGGAAGTGTGCATCGTTCCTCTGTTTATCTGTATTTACTGTGATCAAATAGAGATTTTTACAGTTTACAATGTTAGATTATACCCCGAGACAACACAAGTGTCTCCAAAGAGTCTCGTAGCTCTATGTGTAATGGTGAATTGATTTTTTTTCTGACATCTTTTGAAACGGAGATGACCTCACATTTGTTAGTAAATGTAGGATTCACATGTTACAATTAGTCATATAGCTTTATTCTTATGTTTTATCTTTTTCAGATACTAGATCAGTCATGTACTGAAATCCTGGAGTTGAGTCCTTCAAGTGTCTGTGTGGGGGGTAAGTGTTTAGAATTTAAAAATACCATGTAAGAAATTGTTTTTCCTTTTCCCCTAGCTAAAATATATGATTTGAAACTCATGTTGGAAGGAGAGTAGCAAAATTAACTTTTTTGGCATCTTTTTTTGTGTAAGAATTTTAAAATAATTCCTTGAAATATTTCTATTTTAAATTCAAATTTTTGAGATTCAAATGTTATTTTAAATAATGAGCATATTGTGTGACAGGCTTTTAGAATGTTCTGTATATTTAGTTCATGTTTGAGACCTTTTCAATGGAAAATAAAATAAAATATAAAATTCTTTATCTGATTGGGTGGTCAGGTATCTGAAGGCGCAGAGCCCTGTTCTCTAATGACCCGGCCCTGTTGTCATGTCTGCCAGCTCCAGGCACATATGGAAGTGACTTAGGGGCAGAATGCAGAAAGGAAGCAGGTGGCTTCATCAGCTGCTGCTCAACGCAGGTTCAGGTTCCCCCCTCCCAGATGTCCTTGCCCAGAGAGTCTGCTTCTCTCTGGCCTATTTTCTTCAAGTTGACCCAGAGTTCATTTTAGCACAACTTTACATAAAAAGGAAAAATGCTGAGTCCTGAAGGAGGAGAAGGGCAAATGTATCATGTCCTTTACCACAGAGCATCACGGTTCTTGGACATGCTCTCCAGTGCCGCATCCTCTAGCTTACTAATATATGATCATTGAGATGCTGAGCAGAAAGAGTACACACACCAAGACAATCCAGAGCAGCAGGGTCTTTTCTAAGGATGAAAATCATTAGTTTCCTAGAGAAAACAAAGAAAAGTAAGTGGAAATTACATTAAAATAATAGCTTTTCTTCATTAAACTCCTTCTTTGTGCCTTCCAGACTGTGTCCTTGAGATATACAGTTTTACCTACCACCTTAACAACAAATGCTAGGAAGTTGTGTAATCCCCAGTTTGCAGATGGAGAAAGTGAGGCAGAGGCAGATTCACAGATTCAGTATATGCCATTAGTCATTGTCCTTTAGATCTTTGTCCCTCTGACACGAATGCCCATGCTCTTACTGAAGGACATGTTAAGTTTTCCTGCATGTTGTTAGAATGAAACCTCCTTTCCTGACACAATGAATGGAGAAAGGCTGGTAGGTTTTGCTTTGGTAGCTGATGAGAGTAAGTATGTGGGATGACATTAAGCGGAGAAGTTTGAGAGGATAGACAGTATTAAAGTGAATTAAAATTAAAGAACTCTGAGTATAAAAGTCCACTTAGGCATCATAAGTGGTCTTTGCCTGATTTTTAAACTTCAACAAAATCTGAGCCATATTTTTATAAATACATGCACTGAAAAATAAGAACAAATAGAAACAAACAAAACAGAACTTTAGCTCAACCATTCAAAAGCAAGGAACAAATTTATTAAAGTAGGAACTTTCTCACTTTAATAAAAGATAAATCTGTGATGTGACTGTGTGGGCATGTGTATTTATCTGCGAATATACATGTGTGTGTACTTGCATTATTTTTATGGTTTTTTTTTCTAGAAAAAAATTTGCTGATTATTTTTGTGGACTTCCCAAACTACCTTTGCCTTGGAGTTGCCCACTTCCTAAATTGTAGAACAACTCTATTTATTTATTTAGCATTTCTTTTGCTTCAGTTTGTCTTTGTGACAAAAGGTCATCATCATTGGGATCACTAACATATTCTATTGTAGTCAAACAGCAAATAATCCCTGTCTATCAAGAGAGTTGGTCTGCCAACTTTTCTTCTAGTATTTTCTTTCGTATTCATTCATTCTCTAAAATGTAGTACCTATTCTTATACTGTCGATAGGAAGATGTTAATTCAGCTTCCCCTAGAGACTGTCACACCTGTCAGTAATCCAAATGATAGAAGTCTGTTGTATTTTAAGCTTGAATGCAACAAAAGACAAAACAGGTTGACAAGTTTTCTTTGTTTACTACCTGAACTTAACGACTGAGAGTGGAAAGAAAAAAGACAACATTCTTTCTTGGGGGGAAAAAACTGTAATAATAGAATTCTGGGAATTGAGATAAGGCAGGTAATTATTACTATATTTTAATTCTAATACCTGGGTTATTATTGGAAAACAGTCTAATAAGAAACCAAACTAACAGCTCCAAGTGACAGTGAATACGATCTACACTCCACCCACTGAGACAGTTGTCTAAGGAAAGCAAGTTTGGTTGGAGTCACAGCTTCCCGGTTCTTGGTGAAAGGACAGAATGAGGAAATGTATGTTGAACCTTTTGATCCTGTGGTTGTTTTTTAGTAACCAGTGTTTTACTAAGCAATGATTACCTTTCTTTCAACCTCTAGAGGAATTCCAAGTTGTTCTGAGTGGAAGAGCGGTCACGTCGAACAGTCATGATGATAGTATCCTTTGTACATTCACTGCGAACAACACATACTCAAAGAGTAAGTCCCTAGGAATGCCAATGTCACCTAAATGTCTTCATTGCACATAATCTTGAGTATTTTTTCTTTAACAAGTATTTATTTCTACTGTATGTGTATGAGTGTTTTCCCTGCACTCATGTTTGTGCCTAGTGAATGCTTGGTGTCTGCAGAGGCCAGAAGACGGCATCAGATCCCCTCAAACTGGAGTTACAGATGGTAGTGAGCCGCCATGTGAATGCTGGCACCCACACCCAGGTCCTCTGGGAGAGCAGCCAGTGCCCTTAACCTCTGAACCATCTATGCAGCCTAGACCATTTTCTTTTCTTTATTAAATTTAGATCAGCTGTGCTACAGTTTTTCACCCGAGAAGAAACAAAGCTCCCATAATAATAATACTACAAATAGTAATAATTATTTAGTAGACACAGTACTGTTCATTACTTAATAATGAGCCTAATAATGATAACTTAACAATGAACTTAATAATGAGTAATCACCCTGACCTCTGTAACCTCATTATCAGAAGTTGGTTTGCGATCTATAGATAACCATCCTGTGGTGAGACCACGCGTAACAGGCACAGCTGAAAGTTGAAGCGCCTGAACCTAGGGTTTGCACTTACCACCTCAGTCATGTGATCAAACTGCCCTTTCTCCAGACTTGTATTTTGCTACTCTTGCCTTTAAATGTCATTGTATCAGATGACTTCACTATGTGTTGTCTAAGCATTATTGTTGGTTTTTGCCATCTCTTTTCTGTATTTAATGTCCCATAACCTTTCTTTTGTTGCTGTTTGGTTTGGTCTTTGTGCTGTTGGCCTTGTTTACCTGCAGTATCCACCAGAACTTTCTTGGGTGCTACTCACCCCGTCAGTAGGTCTCGGTTTCCTGAGTGTGTTGTTCCATAGTAAAACGCCTTCTCAACCAATGGGTATTTCAGCCTCTGAAATTTATGAACTCTGGTAGAGCTGCCCCTAAAGAGATTCAGGCATAACTCTGCGGTTTCTCTGATGGTATTAGCATAGCTTTAGTCACACACAGCAACTTGTTAGTAGGCACTTGTTAAATAAAAGTGGTGAGAATCACAGTGTGGTAAATGTGGTCACTACTTTTTCTTCTCTGTGTCAGGAACACTATTTATTAAGGCAAAATTGATATTTGTTACAAATTCACAATGAATTACACAATTGAGCAGGGAAGATTAACTTTATTTCTGTTCAGCAGTTATTTGTATGTAAGAACTGGATTTATATGACTCCTTTTGATTGCATATTTGGCTTGATTATAATTTAGGCATTGGTAAGACTCAGTTGACTGAAGTCAATTCTCAAATAGATAGAGGTGGAATTGTATTTTCATTATTCACATTCTGAGATGATCCATTTGCTTATGTAAATTTTTTCAATAGTTCTGCTCCTAGATGAATTTTCACACATACTGTTAAAACTCTAAGGGAGTTTAAGCACCAAGCTTGTTAGTGTGTGTTTATATGGTGTAAAGATCTTGTCAATTCATGACTTAAATTCACTTATACTTAGGCCCTAGTCTTCCTTTCTCCATCCATTCTAAATTCCTTTTCTTAGAAAAAAAAAACTAAGTTATTCTTAGAAATCTGAGATATTTGAAATGTTCAGGATAAAATGTTATATCTAATACTGTGTATTATTAAATTAGCTAAGAAATCCTAATGTGATTTACCATATCTTTGTATCAAGGTTTTATAATGCTTCATTTTTTGATCTTCTTTCTTTCGCCTCTTTAGCTACACATAAAAAAAGAATACTGTTGACTTTTCTCATATTCCCCACCTGAATTCTTATTGTGGATTGGTTGGTATTTTTAAAATGAGACTATGTTAGTGATGTATAACTCTTTATTAAGTAAATTGTATTTTATTTTTTAGGTGTAAAACCAGTAAGTGTTCAGCACAGATCTATCCTTTGTCCTGCACCTGTCCTGAACAGAGCTGGAGAGTAAGTATTTCATCAGACACAAGCCAGCAGGGAGTTTTGGCTCCTAAGCACTTCTCTGCTCTTTGTATGCCTCTCTTCCCCCCACCTCTCTTTGTGTGTGTGTGTGTGTGTGTGTGTGTGTGTGTGTGTGTGTGTGTGT
>CAJQZJ010033237.1:3167742-3263423 GCA_907164525.1 Lophiomys imhausi | reverse complement strand
GTGTGTGTGTGTGTGTGTGTGTGTGTGTGTGTGTGTGTGTGTGTGTGTACTATCTTACTAAAATTAACCAACTTATGAAAAAGGGGCTGCTGATAGTGCAACCCTGGAGGGATTTACAGTGCCCTTAGATGTGCTATTCATACAACTCTGAATATGCACTGGTTTCTCCTGAAAGTTGTCAGTTCTTACTGGCTGTAATTTTTATTTTGGATGTATACATATATAACTATGGCATAAAAAGAAATCATTTAATTCAGAATCCTTTTAATACCTTTAATGAACACATTTAGAAAAATGTTAATTTATATCTGTGGCCATAAGTAGAAGTGGTTTCTTTGAATTACTCACAAATCTGAGACAGCCCTTTTCTTTTTTTTTTTTTTTTAAACATTTTTTATTTATTTATTATGTATACAGTATTTGCTCTACATATATGCCCGGGCAGATCTCAATGTAGATGGCTGTGAGCCACCATGTGGTTGCTGGGAATTGAACTCAGGACCTTGGGAAGAACAGCCAGTGCTCTTAACCTCTGAGCCACCTCTTCAGCCCGAGACAGCCCTTTTCAATGGAAAATATATCATTTACAAACTAACTCAGAGAACACCCTGCAGAGTATTAAGTAGTAGTGCTTGCTTTCAAAATATCTGAAGTCACTATAATTTTAATAACTTTTTGAGTGGTTACCAGTTTAATTTTCAGTATGTGCAAATTGGATATAAATTATTTAGTGCTTTCAGTGAATATCTTTAACATTTTCATTTACTTTTAAAAAATCCTCTTTAATGGATCATAAAATAGAAATATTTTTACAGAACATATAAGAATATGTGTATAAAAGTTGGAAGCAAATGCACACATTTCAACTAGGTTCCTGTGGATTGCAGTGTTAACAGTATTCCATGAAGTATGACATTTCTTAGATCAGAGTGGCTCTAACATAGCATTGAGCCCTCCTCCTTTTCAGACTACTCATGTGTCTGTAGGTGTGCTAAGGCACTGTGAATATGAGGATTAATTGATTCTATGTAGTCAATAATAAGCCAGAGCACTATTTGGTAACTTATCCTGCAGAGGAATTTAGTGTGCTTGAATGTAACTTTATCAGCTGTTAATTGAGTTCCAGAGACTGTGAAACTATACTTCAAAATTTTTTGAATTGTGATACATTGTAAAGGTTTCTTTTGTGGTTTTACTCCGAAAAACTGTTTTAAGCGTGATGCCAACATCATGTTAAGCTGGGTAGGGAAAATATTCAGCACTGTAGTTTTGTTTCTGGCCATAGGCAGAAAGTTGTATTTTGGTCAAGTCTTCCTGCACCCCCTGGATTACAGCCATGGCTACAACGTCTCCATATTCTCAGGATTCATGTTTTCAGGTTGTCTGCCTTCCTTCACATGTTGTGTCAAACTGCTGCTTTCCTTTGAGTCTTTTAACTGTCCATTTTCATTATGGTTGGATTCCTGACCTAAAATCATCTCAAAGACTTCCTTTCTCAGTGACCAGCTCCACATCTCCAGGCAAGATCTCACCTTCCCCTTAACATCTATTTTCCACTTTGCAATGTCCACCTGACTTTCCTGTAAGCACTTTCAACAAGGATGTTGCAAGGAACTCCTGCTTGGTCTTTCTTCTGCTGTTCCCTACATAAGACCATGCACCCACTTGTAGGACAGAAACATTGAAGTCATCTTCTTTCTTGCTTGCTTCCTATGTCCAGTGAGTGTCTGTGACATTTTAATTCCAGCTTAAGAGTTCTCGGTTTTCATTTGTATACATCCTTGTCACTATTTTAGTTCAGTCCCACTTTGGATTTATCTGAAACAGATACTCAGACCTTTGCAACTAACTGGTCTTTGTACTCTAGAAACACGTTCTTCAGATGGGTACCCTACACTGAGGAAGAATGACATTTGCAAATTATCATCATATTTTTTATGATACTCTTTACCTCTTCAGTCTACTTCCTGATTCCTAGAGCTAGAATTCTGGAAACCCCACACCTGTGCTTGCCACTGTCTTCTTCAGCCCAAACTACCTCCCCACGCTCTCATGCGGTGATGCTGGCAGCTCTCACACAGTGATGCTGGCAGATGGAATGGCTTCTAGTTTAACTGTCTTCTGCCTTACCTGTCTTTCAACCTGTCAGGTTCTCCATTCACAAGAATTCCTTTTTGGTCTTACTTTTGGATCCCTTATCATTCTTCAGGGTTTGTCTTATAGGTGACTGTCTTCAGGAACCTTTTGTCATTTTGCTCATGGGAAACTTGAATTATCTGTGGTATCATGGTCGTGTGGAACGTCTGAAGTCATGCCTCTTTCCCTTAACATCGGTCACACTCGATTATGAAGTTTTGTGTATCTTCTCTTCAGTTACGCTGTGATTTTTTTTTTTTTTAATTACAGTCATACTAAGCAAATCCTAGCTTGGTTGTACTCCTTTTTCAACAATTGTTATTGCTATCTTAGTCAATTCAAACGTTGTTGTTTTAACTAGTAAAAGAATAAGAGATTGATATTAGTAAACATTCATCAACTAATTTGGAGTATGAATGTATATATACATATATATATATTGAGAGACAGATACAAAACAATTCAACATACCTATAATGTTGGATTTAATAAGATGTTTTATAACAGGAAATAGAACTGCAAACTTTCTTTACATAGTCTCTATGAACTTAGATAGGAGCAGTTTGCTATCTTTTTTTTATGTCAGCAGATTGGTTATTCTTTAAGCAAAAGTCTTGCATATTTATTTACTTCTGGTTATATATCTTATATTTTCTATTCTGGTTTTTTAGAGTGACTGTAATAAGATTATAGAAACATATTGGGATTCTGAAAGTCCTTCTAACAATTCACTGGATATTACATAACTTCATAGACCTCCTGGATTTCACATGCTACAAGGAACATCCATGTATTTTGTTAAGTTCCTTCCCTGGAGGAACTCTGACATAGGTATAACTTCCCTTCTTTTACAGGTTTGGGAGTGGAATAATAAGACTAGATTTACACAAGTTCAAGTTCAGGACTCAGCACATGTCATCAATATGCCTACTTTTGAAAATCTGTTCACATTTGCGACAAATAAAGATGAACTGTCCCATTGCATCCCATTTGTGTCTGGAATTAAGTAAACACAATATTTATATAATACATTTTAGCCCATAATTAGCCCTCTTAAATGAGAATATGGATTCCATTGTTAGATACATACTAATTAGAAGTTGGAGTTATGTAGGGATAGGAATGAACATTGTATTGGAATTAAGAGAAAGGACAAAAATGTGACAGGAAGCATTTACTCTGTACATTGCAATCTTGGGACAAACAAAGCTTCAAGTATTGGCTGTAGGCTGGGGGTGGCCTTAATTACCTTTGTGACTGTGGTAGTCATTGGCTTTATGACAATGCCATACCACACTGGGAATTTAAGGACTATCTCTAAAGGAGCAGCAGAACTCAAAAGTGGAAGCAACTGTGTTTTTCATGTTTGCAACAATTTTGAAATTCTTTTCCAAACTTTATAAATATTCATAAATATATATTCAAGAATAAATATCCTGGTTTTAGAAAAATGGCACTGTAGTTAGCCATGAAAAAATATGATTATAGAAAAAAGTCTGGATAAGGAATCCTAGGCTAATGTTTATGAGATAATTTTAAACATAAGTCCCTAAAATATGTGTAGAGGACTAAGATGGAGAAGTGAAAGTTCTTGGATTGCAGAATCAGAGAGGTCCAATCTTCTGGTGATCTACCTTTGGAAACTTCATTTTCTTGACTTGCAAACTGGAAATAGTGCCAGCAGACTAGTGTGAGAATGAGTTAATGTTTACGGCTGATCAGAAGAACTCAGTTTATTCTGCTGTTGTTGACCGTACTGCCTGGCTCCTGCTCATGCTAATACATGCATTTTATTATTTCAGTGAGCACCATAGATTAAAAAAAAGCTTATGATAGATTTTCATATCTATGTTTCCACTTTACTCAACCCTTGCCATATTATGCTAGAATGTTGTTTGAGGATAAATAGTTATTTTGGGTAACTAAGATCTCAGCATTTGTTTCTTCCACAGGAAGTCATGACCTTAAAGTTCGCATTTTATCTTGTGCTCTCATTTTACTTTACTAAGTGATAAAATTGTTAATGTTTTTGCTGGACACTAAGTACTAAAATACAAACAACTCCATCCAGTTTCTACTGATCTCTTAAAGAGGAGTAAATGAAATTACTGTGACAAGACTATATTAGTATAAATAAAAATAATATTTTCCCCAAGTAGAGTTATGTCTGCCCTGTCATATGACTGCTCACATCAAAGTGTGAGACTTGGAAATTAGGAAAGATTATTTTGGATTCAATTATGCCTAGTCATGAAAATGAAACAAAACAAAACCCAAGTTCTGCAGAATAAGTAATTTGGTTTAACTTTAAAAAACAGGCCATTTGGCATGCTATTTTGTAACAGTGCAAACATTCAGATAACTTCAAAAGTCCCCATCTTTTCTGGCTTAAACTAAACTGTTTTCTCCTTAAGAAAGAGTTTTTGAAGTAGACATGTTATAAGAAATATTCTTAACAGGAGTGTTTATGCGCTGTGAGTGGGACCTTACTCGGAGCTTCAGCAGTTTGTCTCTGTGTCAGTGTCTCTCTGGTTTTATTCCTGTGTGGATACGAGTGGAGTTATCATGCTGAGGGAACATGCACCACATGAACATTCATGGCACCGTTTCCTCTTGCCTCAGTGTTGTGATAGAAAAGGGTTCGAAATCAGGTAGAAATCCTAGATCTAAGACATTTGCCAAAAGAATTAGTATTTTGTCTTGTGGACCCAGCTGCAAAACTCGGAAGGTACTGACTGCTTTAAAAGCTGGGGTAAAGATGCAGTGGTCTCCACCTTCAATATCTCCTAGTTGTCTTTTAATTATTGCTTCTTCACTTTTCTTGTAGAACTATTGAAGTTTCAATCAGCTTTAATGATGGGAAGTCTGCTGTCTCAAGATTCTTAACAATCACAGCCACAGAGTGTGTGAGTAAAAAGCTAATCACCTTTAAAAAGAGTTTTATCTTGAGATAATAACCTAGGGAAGCTCTGCACTGTTTATTACAGCAAGTAACCCACAAACCAAGACTAGCAACATGACAAGGAAACATTTGTATAGAATTTTTAAGTTTTTTTTCTTGTTTTGATCTCTTTAAAGGACTTATAATATACTACAGATTACATTTTAGTATTTATAATATCCTCAATGCCATATTTAGATTGAATAAGGTGAGAGAGTAGAAATGAAGCATTCTTTTTAGGAGGTTAATTATAGAAGTGTTTTTTTTCTATCATGAAGATGAGAATCTAGTATCTAAGATGTTGATCAGGTTTTGAAATTATTAGTGAACCTTAATAGGTAACATAATTATTTTATCCATGTATGTGCTGTATGTGTTTGCTAATGTAAGTAAAAACCTCAATCAGAGAACTTTGTAATAACTATGTTTGAAACTATATTTCAATTGAGTTATTTGCATTACCTAAAATTCAGTATTTTAAGACATAAACTCCATTGAGACAGTTTTTTTTCATTGTAGTTAATTTTGTATATTGACAGAAAGTTTTGGTGTTTGATTACTGAATGTGAAAACAGGATACTCTAAAATAGATTGACTGCATGGCTATTACTTTATATATGTGTCAACACACAGACACAAGCAAATAAAAGAAAAGCAAGAAACTCTCTTTTCCTCCAAAATAGCAAGCTTAACATTATCTCATATCATGGTTTTTAATGTATTTTTATTCATTAATTCAGGAAATGCAAAATGTTTCCTCTGCAGGAATATCTGTTTCTCATTGTAAGACTGCAAGACAATGTTGAATATTAAAATGAAGCATCCACATGGATTTTTGAGCCATTTGAACTCTCTGGATAATTTTATTAACATTTCTTTCTGTTTGGTAAATTGTTTTTTTTTTTTTTTGCAACGTATAGGTTTTGTGGATGTTGTAATTTTATGTTTTTTCTGGTTTCTCAGGATGTGGCTAATTGAAGTTGCAAATTTGTGCGGTGTAGTTATCTGCTCAGGGCTTAGCTCACTGGAATGACACTCTTTCTGCATCTGTCTTCCCCTTCTTTACCCCCTCCCTCTTTTAAGAATCTTTCTTCCTCGCAGGCAGGAAAAGAGACCTTTGTTTCTGTCTTACAGACAAGAACTAGCTCCATGTGCAGGAATGCTGAGATAAAATGGGTCACCTAACACATATATAAGGCTATTTTATCTGAGCCTGGTGAGTTCTCAGGAGAGTTATGTTACTGGAGGTTGTTGAAGAATAAATTGTTTAAAGAATGAATATTGAGTATGTCCCTAGTAGGGAAGAGCTAGAGATGGAAATATTAAACATCAAATAATGGGTTAAGATGATTCTCACTGAGAAGATGATGTTTGAGGCAAGGTTGGAAAGGTGAGGGAGTGAGTTCTCAAGACCATGTGTTACAGGAAGGGTCTGTGAAGATGGGCCAGACAAAGCCTGAGGTGGAACAATTTCTAAAGAAGGGTCAGTGGACAGTGCTGAAGTGGAGACATGCTGGGAGATTTGGGGTCTCCATAAGGAAAAAAACTGAGGAGGAGAGGGTGTGGAGCATTTGATGCTGTGAGCTACTGTAAGGACTTGAGATTTTCTTTCCAGTTAGAGGAAAGAGCTTGAACAGTGACACACACTTAGTGATTAAAAGGATCCCTCTGGCCACTGTGTAAAAATGAACAAAAATGAAAATATTGACACCAATTCTCTTATCATTTCTATAGTCTAAGAAACATGGGACGGAAGTAGTCCTTTTGGGGGTGATGTTGGTAGAGATGATTAAAAAGAGGTTAAATTTCAATATATTTTAAAATTAAAGCTCTTTAGACAGATACTTGTCTAAAGTATCTTACTTGTGAGAGTAAGAAGGAAATTTGGAATAGTTCCTTATTATTATTTTTTCTTGAGGAGACAAAAGCATGACTTGTTATCAGGTGGAATATGAGGAGGTTTCTTTCAGTGACTGATGTGTATGAGGTAATATGGCCACTCGGTGGTGATGTTATGGAAGGTCCTGACTATTCAAGTATTAGTACTTGAGGGACAGTAGTCACTCAGTGGTGATGTTATGGAAGCCCCTGGTTATCCAAGTGTAGTACTTTGCAAGGTGATTCTGGGAGTTATCAGCAACATAAATCCCATGGTGAGGTTTACCAGGGACCAGGACTCAGCCTCTCAGAGGTTTCTGTTGGCTTCTTGGGCATCTTCAAGTGTCATTCATTCTCTCTGGCTCTATATTCCCACCAAAGTGACATCAATCTTTTGAAAGATCTTTCATTATATCTACACACCCTTACCCTTCCATCTTTCCAAAAGGATTGCCTGTCAGATTCCCAATGCTTATATAGGGTTTCCATCCTCAGCCTTCACACTTGTCATCACTTGTTCAGGGTCCAATAGGTGGCCTTGGGACCCATTTAACAGTCCAGCCTTTAGTAGTGGCTCATCAAGTATGGTTTAGATGAATAGAAAATATGTTTAGTTTTCTATCATATATATTGAATCCATTTAGTTCAAGAAAAAAATTGCAATCATGTGTTGAGTATTTATGAGGATTTTTCAGCTGGAAGTCTGTTTAAAAGTGGAATTTCTGAGTAACAGTGAGAAACTTTTGGTTTGTGATCAGGACACAGATCTGGGGGTAACTAGACCTACTTCCATACTCTTCCTCACCTGACTTCTAAGTCTGCAGCATGGTGTCCGTTCATAGGGCTGTGGTTTCCATACTTGGCTTTTCCTTGATTTGTTTATGAAGTTCTGTGAACAATGAAATTATTTCCTTTTCCTCACTGACCATTCTGTGCTCTGATGTTACTTCTGACAATGAAAACAAAGGAAATGGGAAAGCTGGGAGTAGTACACAATGAGCTGAGCTACGGTCTGGGATAAGCACAAGTAGACATACAGAGCAAGGTTGGGCAGCTTCAAATCACTGCTTCCTCCAGTCCTGTTTCCATAGTGCTTGGCCGAGACAGAGGAAAGTGAGATTTGTAGTTCTTCAGTGCATGTGTATTCTAGATTTAAGTTTTGGAGGCAGTCTTTGGGATCAGTTGGGATGACAGTGTTGGCTTACTAAAGGTCTATTTCCATTGTGGGAGGCACTTTTTGTTTTGTCAGTCTTATAATAAAGGCATATTTTGAGGGAAAATATCAAGAATTTTAAGTGTCAATCTACTTAATCTTTCAATATTCAGCACAGGTTTTGACTTCCTTGTTCGTTATACATACATAGAAGAATAAACTGTCCACTCAGTTTTAACAGATTCGTGGCCTGTAGTTGCATTTCCTCATCTGTGAAAACAGTGTAAATGCTAAGAAAAGGTCTTCCTTCACTTCAATTTAACGAAGAATAAGACGTTGACAGAACTCTTTGTGAAGTTGTATAGCACAGCCACACTGAGAGTATTTTTAGAGTTTGTTAGATTAGGTGGGGATGGGGTGGGGAATATCTCCAAGAGACCCTGCAGGTGAAGGTAAGACCAAGAATGCATATAGTTTTCTCAGTATATGCTGTAGTTTCCCATGGACTTCTAGGACATGCTTTTCTTGTATATTCCTGTTTGCCTGGTTTTGTTCTTACTATAACTGAGCCTGTTAGGATGGAATATGTGTCTAAGTGTGCAACTTGTGGAAAAGGATGATGCTTTTTTGTGCATTTTTCTGATCTACATTCAATTGTCTTCTGTCAGCTTTAAAAAGATAGTACTTAGGTATTTGTCCAAAATTTTCTGTAAAGTATTTCTTACTCTTTATGTTTGTTCCCTGAGTTCTTTCTCTTTTAAAAACAAACAAACCCTGCAAAAGACAACCAACCAAATGATTTTTCTTGGGAATCCCAGAGATGTAGGGTTTGGAAGAGACACTGTTTTTGTGTAAACTCAGTGAGAAGTTAATAAAGTGAAATTGTCTATGTTATTTTTGACATCTGTGTCATGTGGACATTTATTGATTTGGAGTTCATTTTCTTGGTACATAGTTTGTGAGTGTTAAGCAAGGAGTATCAAATAGTGGCTGATTGAGAATGGCCTTTGATTTCCTAGGAGACACACATTCATGACAGAAAAATGCAATCAAATTATCCAAAGCTCATAATTAATTCCATTAAAAAAATGCAGCAATTAAAATCTAGAGAAACTGTGTCTAAATTTGTTGTCTGATCCAGAGAGTCATTTTGTGGCTATGGAATCTTAGGAACGGTTCCTACTAGGAACACTTAGCCTGAAGCCTGAAGGGCGAATTGCTGGTTGGTGCTGTGAAGGTTACAGGCAGAACCCAGAGCAGGTGCCAGAATGGTAGATAAGTACAGGTCTTGCCTGAGTGACATGTGAACCATGACCAGATGTCACTGGAAGTAAGGACTCATTAGGCTGAATTTTCATTGAGTCATACATAGCAACAGACATTGTGTTTTTCTTATCAATCTGTGTTTTATATATACCTCACCCTCCCAGTGTATGAAGTAATTGCTGCTGTATCATCATAAAACCTGGGGAAATTCAGCCAGAAGAAATTGAACTTGAACCAATGTAATTGTTGCCTAAGCACAAAAGGCCCTGAGGGACCATTTGTGTAATCCTCAAAAGTTTGTGGTTCTCACATTCTTTAAGACATATTTAAATCAGTCTGTAGCATATTGGAAGATGTTGCATTTATTGTTCACAATAATGATATACCATACATTAAATGAAATAAAAAGAATTAATAATTAAAAATTAAGTAATAACATTTAAAAGAATGTAACAGAATTTGTTCTAACACTTTTTTGCTGTTTATGTTCACCCCCCCCACACACAGTGTGTGCTTCCTTAAAAGAATAAATAACATATGGTTTTGACCTTAAGGTTTCTTTTTTGTTTATTTATATTTCCCTCTACAGTCTAATGGGATTGCAGCCATCATAGCTATTTTGGTGTTGTTGCTGCTCTTGGGTGCTGGCTTGATGTGGTGGTTTTGGCCCCTTTGCTGCAAAGTGGTAAGAAGAACTTTCAACATGCTCTTATTTATTTTTTTTAAAGTATATAATACAAAGTAATGCCCAACATATAAGTGAATGTCACGTGGTCCAGCGACAGCAAAGTTTTAATAAGCAACTTGAATCTCAGTAATTTTACAACTATAGTAAATTCTAGAAAACAAATATGTCATTATCTACCATAAAATTCACCTCAAAGGCTCTCCAGAACTCTAGTTTGTGGGAAGAAGTGTCAAGAGAGGTTGGAATAGTTGAGACAAAAGTTATTTCCACGTAAGTTCAAGAAAAATTCGGATAAATGGATGTCATCATGAGAGGGGTGGGCCTTGTGGCTGTTTTAGAGCGTTCATTGAATGTATATCTTTGAAGCCTATTGGCACAGAATGTTCTTATATCTTCCTGTAACATATTTTAGAGATAAGTTCACTGCAGAAGTTAGGCTATCAGTGAAACAGTTATTTTTAGAGATAGGCAGCTTCTATTTATGCCATTTTCATGTTTGCAGAAAGCCCACAAAGGAGTTTGGTACAGTGGAGTTTTCTATTGCTGTCCTAACAGGGTGCCACCCTCCTGACTTGTAAAAAAAAAAAAAAAAAATCACCACACATTTTCATCTAATGGTTACTTCACTACAACTCTTGTATATGGCTCACTGGTCTCACCTGGACTGGTAGGCTTCCCTGGAGATCCACACCTCTCTGAAGCTCTTAGGCAGAGCCGGTTTTCTTATCGCTTACTTCCATTTTAGAGAGGCACCCTCATTCCTTGCCTTGTTACCTCTTTTTATCACCATCAGAGCCAGTACCACTGTGCCATATCCTCTTGGCCATTCCTCTTTACCCATGTATCTCTCGGGTCGAGTCCAAATGAGGAAGGCTGCCAGATGTTAAAGACCTCTATATCCCAGGTGGGCCCATTTGGATCCTAAAGCATCATCTCCCATCTCAGGGCTGTTAATAATCACATCTCTACAACCCCTTAAGTATATAAGGTACTTCATTTTCATCCACAGTACCTGGGAATCAAGTTAAAGATGTCTCCACAGAGGTCTTATTCAGCTTCCTACGTGGCAGTGAATAACTTATACACAACACATTTCACTTAATCCCTTTTATCTATGGTTTATAGAAGTGATTAAACCAGGAAAATCTTCCGGTGTGTTCCTATTAATTGTTTTGAGAGTGTTGCTTGTGTAAGCACACTTTGTCTATTTCATGGGAGTGTTTAACATGACATAGTAGGCTGCCTTTGCCCGCTTCCCCTTTGCTAACTGATTTCAGCTTCCCATGATATCAGGCCATGCTTTTCATTCTGTCTATATTTCTTATCAACTGTACCATAGTCTGCTTTCATGAGGCAGCCTTACAATCATTTACCTCAGGGTAGTTGGCCCACAGAGGAGGTGCAGCATTAACTCAGACAACAGGAGAGGCGAGACTCTTTCTGTCTCTTTGCTGAACTCAATGAGTTTCTGCCACAGGGGCTTATGCTCAGAAAGTTTCCTGACATGATCTTGATTATTTTAGATACGGCTATTTCAGGGTGGATGGCTTTCTTGAGTCTCAAATTAAAAAGCAAAAAGGTGCCCTAATGTGATTTGTGCTCCTTGCATTTTTAATTTAGCTTTTACGGTGATAGATTTCCTCCCTTCATTAGTTTATAGTTTCACTTACCATTGGTCACAGGGTGCAAAAGTGTCAAAATGAGTGATTGTTCCCTTAAAGATACATGAAAAAAAACTGAAATGGGCCATTTTAGGAAGTTTTTATCTATTCTGAAGTGTAGGTTTAGAACATAATTTTGGATATTATAAAGGAGATCATATCATCAGCTGGTGAGACCAGGTTCATTCTAACCTGAGGCTCTGCAGATAATAAACCATGAAACCATAGTTATGTAAGGCATTGATTGAGAAGTTCCTTCAGCTATGTTATAGGCTTTCAGAAAGAGTCCCTAGCTTCAGAAATAGCATGAATGCTCATTAGTCCTGAAATTTGTTTAACAGGGCAGCCACTTTTATTTACACTTATAAGCACAGAATGAAAACCAGCAAGTCCTGAGTGTGAACGTATAGTCACACATAAGTGGAAGTGAACTGTAGAAAATGTGTTCTAATGAGATTGAAAAACTGGAGTAAGGGGCAGGCAAAATTCTTCATTCAGCTTCTGGCGAATATGTGCTGAACATGTAGAAGGTGGCAGTTACTGTACTAGAAACCGGAGAAATAACACATGCCTTCAATAGGATAGGAAATGTCATATTTTAATATGGAAAGAAATAAATGTGGGCCAGAAGTGTAAATGAAGGTCCGTAAGTACCCAAAATACCCTACAGCAACATACAAAGAACATCAGGCTCAGAGGAACCCGGCTGAGTTTATCTCAAATGTGTTTTGAGTAATAAAGAAAATGTGCAGTTAATGGAGAACATTTCATGTGTGTGTGCATGTGTGTGTGTGTGTGTGTGTGTGTGTGTGTGTGTGTGCGTGCGTGCGTGCGCGCGTGTGTGTGTGTGTTATTTTGCAGTGTGGTTTGAAAAGTGATAGATTGACACCTAGTGTGCAAGACAGTTTGAGATTTGACATACCCTCATGCAGAAAGGTCTCTGATGTCTTCTAGAAAGTTTGCACTTGAGAATAGAAAGTCACTGGAGACATTTGAGGGGCTTTGAGGACTGAATGAATTAGGCTTTGGCAATAGATTGCAATAGAGATTGCCTTAAATGATTTAGATGGTCGTTATACATAACCATAATTCTTAGGAGGGAAATTGCAAAGTAAGAAAGCAGTGCAATGCAGACAGATTGGAATGACTCAGACCTCGAGACTAGGAATGCTGGTGTGAGCAGAAGCTGGGAGAGGCAAAGAACAGCCTCCACCACCACCTGCAGAAGGAAGCTGCTTGCCAACAATTGACTTCTAACTCCATTATACTCAATTCAGACTCTTGACTTCCAGAAGTGAATGGAAACAAATCTCTAGTGTTCTAAGTTGATGGCTTTTTTTTGTTGCAACACTAAGAAAAACTTATATCTTTAGTCTGAATTTGATATTCCCAGGTTGGAAATGACTTATAAATAGTTAAGACTATGAAGTCAGGAGAGATGGCTCAGGGGTAAAGGGACTTGCCACCAAGCTTGGTGATCTGAGTTCAGTATCTGGAACTCACCATGTGGAAAGATACAAATGGCTCCTGAAAATTATTCTCTGGTTTCCATATTTGCATAATGGTATCAAATAAATAAGTGAATGTAAAAAAAATTAAAAGAATAGCCCATTTTTTACTTGTTTGTTGTGGCTAACTGTCAAGTAGCATGTATAATGAATGCTTCATGTACTGAATAGGACTGACTGTCTTAGAGTGAGCTTCTATTAGTATTAGATTCTAATTCTTAGAAATACCCAGGGCACATGTATTACTTGCATCACTAGAAAGCAGGGATCCATGGACAGGTTCCTCAGGGTGATGCTACTTGCAAGATGTGTCCAGCATGACTTCCTTCAAGTTTAGCTGGGGCAATACTGTCTCTCCTGAAACCTAGAGTGTGGCATTTTGACCTGCAAAGGTTAACAGGCAGGCATGGGGTGTTTAGCTAAATACTGTATCCGTGAAACTAGCCTTTGCCTGTTAGCTGCACCAGCTTCACTCCAGGGCACAGGAAACAAATGGAAATCAGACACTTCACTCTTGAAGCATTTTACACGGATTCTACCCAAAATGCACAGGGTGAAATAGTATATTTTCGTTGGTGGTATGTGAGTGGAAGTATAATTAGCAAGCAGTTAATGTGATTATTTATTTAAAGTCTGTGTTCTAGTATAGCTCCACAAGTTTATGAAGACAGGCTCCATGTTACTTATTGTAAATATGCCCAGTAATATAAACATATAAACAAATAACCAATAAATGTTCAGTAAATACTTTTTACTGGGGCATCTTCTTGAAGTATATTATCACAGACATTGAGAGATTGTGGTGTCTGTATCCACCCACATCAACTTTAAAATAGAGTACTCGGTTGCTCATTATAAAATAAGTACCATTGGCTGTGGAAACATATTGTGCTGGAAGGAATCTGTAGTTACCCAGGATGCTTGGTTCTTTCATTTTCACTGAAAACTTGTCACTTTTAAATGAGTACACAATAAAAAACACACGTTTTGTATCAGAATTATTCTTCTTCTTTTTTTTTTTTTGGTTTGGTTTTTCGAGACAGGGTTTCTCTGTGTAGCCCTGGCTGCCCTGGACTCACTTTGTAGACTAGGATGGCCTTGAACTCACAGAGATCCGCCTGCCTCTACCTCCTGAGTGCTGGAGGTAGAGGCATGCGCCACCACGCCCGGCTATATCAGAATTCTTTTTTTTTTTAATGTTTATTTATTACTTCAGGTTACATCTCCATCATAGTACCCTCTTTCCACCTCTCCCAGTCCCGCCCTCCCACTTTCTACCCCCTTTCTATTCCAACCCACTCCTTTGGAGTGGAGCGTTCCTACATATTAGACCCCCGCCCCAGTTCAGCAGTCATATGAGGGCCAAGAGCCTCCTCATACACTGGGGGCCTACAAGGCAGCACCACTAGGGCAAAGTGTCTCATGGACAGGATGAAAAAGTCTATGTCCATGTTCCCTTTGGCGCATTGGCTGTAGTATAGCTATCCCGTATAATATGGTTAAAAATCCGATTATAAATGAATAGATGCCATGTGCATCCTTCTGAGCCTGGGTTAGCTCACTCAGGATGAGCTTCTCTAGTTCCATTCATTTGGCTGCAAATTGCAGGATTTCGTTGTTTCTGATGGATGAGTAGTATTCCATTGTGTAGATGTACTACAGTTTTTTTGTTTTTGTTTTTTTATCCATTCCTCAGTTCAGGGACATCTGGGTTGTTTCCAGTTTCTATCTATTACAAATAAAGCTGCTATGAACATAGATGAGGAAACGTCCTTGTGGTTCAGAATTCTTGACTGTAATAAAATCTGAAGTAGAATCAGTTTAGCTCTTGTGGAGTTGCCACTGCACGTAACCCATAGGAGATTTTCTAACTTAAGGATTATGAATTTGTGTCAAAAAAATCTTTGTATCTACTTGTGATAGAAAATTATAAGCGGCCTTCATTCTTTGTTTGTGGTCCCTGAAGTACTATGAGTTCTGAAGATTGTCACCAGTAGAAAACGCAGTTTCTACAATACATCTGTAGTTCAGGTATTTTTGAAATGTATTTTACATGCTTCACTACCTTTAAGTTAAGATAGATACCTTTCTGTTACTTGGTCTCATTATTTAATAAGTTAATAAAGAAGTATGCCTGTTCGTGTAATGGACTTTTAATAGACTTGTTAACTGTAATATATTTATAACTATAATATAATTTCAATATTATTCAAGTACTCAAAATCTCATCTATTCAAGTTTTGCCTAGATAGTATGAGAAAGGTTCGGTAAGATTCACCAGGTTGCTAAAGTAGAGCATAAGAAACAAAAGAAGAGGCAAACATGTCTCTCACAGACTGTCTGGCCTCTCAAGGTGTTTTTACTGTGACTGTTTATAATTTTCTATCTTGTCATTCATTTTAAGGACCATTTTTTAAGAATGAAAGAGAGGGGCAGTTGTGATTGAAAATGCTTCAGTCTGTGTCCTCTGCGAGCCTGGCTCTCATACAGAATCAGAAACAGGAGAAAACGTGGCCTGGAGGGGTTTATCTAGCAGTATTTTAGTAAGAGAGGTCTCACAGGAAGTTGAATGAGCCATGCCTACTGTTAGCGTGCTGTAGGTTGCATGGCCTTGGGAAACTGCTCCACCAGGAGAATGTTCTTTGGAGGGGAAGTCATCCCGTGCCTTCTGCTTAAGACTGACCCTACCTATCAAGAGCCCTCAAATCCTCCACTGCAACTGCTTTCCTTTAACAAGGACACAGGCATCATTTTTCCTTTGCCTTTGATTAAAAGAAGGAAGTCACAAGGGTTAAAACAAAGCTTCTTGTGTACTGAGTTATTAACACACTATGAGAAAATTTAGATGTTTTCATTACTGTTTAGCTTACAGGATACGTATTGTTTATGGCGGATTTGTTTGACTAAACAGGAACAGCCAGATAGTAGCATCATTTCGGATAGCCAGACACTCCGCAGAATTACAGATGTAAGGCTAATGAGGCGGCAAAACAGAGACTTTCTGGATTATTGTCAATGAGTGTGCTACACAGCTGCAAATATGGCTGATTATACTGGAAGCAACGTTGCTCTAGTGTCCTTGGCCAATGTTCTCCATCCACAAGGAAGCACTATTAAGTTTATTGTGTCTTTAGTGCATTTAGGATGTTACAGAAAAGATTTGTGCATCTTCAATTAGAAAACAGCTTAAATGTTGCCTTTTTAAAGCCCAATTTGCTTATAAGTTGAGCTATGTGGTGCTGTTTTCGACCAGAGCTCCGTGGAATCATTTCCTTAGCCAGCAACAGCTGTGCTACTCTTTTTACATAGTAATAACGCTTCTACATTGCACTTGATTTTTATTGTTGAGGAGGGCTCCTGGTACCTTTATTGAGTTACTTTCAGAGAGGCCTGATTTTGGGAGGAATGTGCAATAAAACAGAAGTAATTTGAATTTTAATATGCGTTCCTTACATCATTAATTAAGGTGATTTATGTTTGGTTGCCTCATTGAAATATAGTGTGAAAGATGCTGGGATGTATTGCTTCCATGGTGATATTTTCCAACAGCACCATTTAGGAAACAGAGTATCAAATTCTTCCTGGTCTAGAGCAGCACACCTTTCTTGACTCCTGTCAGGATATACATGTATACTGTTCTTCCTGTGTCCCAGTTGACCTTCTCAGGTTGGATTTATTGTATAGATTTCTGGCGTCTGGCTTATTTGTTCAAGGTAAGATTCTCTGAACACTGGTGAGTTTTCTAAGAGAGGAAGGAAAAGAAGGATGAGATAACGGGACCGTTTTCAGGGTCCAACTGTGGGATTCAGAAAAGGTCTTCCAAGTACAAGTCTAAGGGAACTTAGGGCTTGTATACTCCAGAAGAAAGGTGCTGACCTTGCTCCATGGTTTTGTCAAGGAGAAAAGAGAAAATGAAAGGAAGACCCGCATATACATATTTTAATTCCTGTAAATAGTGTTTTCCCCATTGTCTGGGTTTGTAGCACTTAGATGGCTTTCTTTTAGTTACTGGCAAAAATTACTTCTGAAATACTACTTATCTACAGTCATTATATTGTACCCCCCCTTTTTTAAAAATCCAAAGCAGTTCAATGTTGACAGTTCTTTCACTTTTTTTTTCTGAATATCAGAACATATGATTGCATCAAGCTGGCTGCACACTCCACTGCTGACATTTTCTAGCGCAAAGAATGCCCACGTCACTCGAACATTTGAAAAGTGTTAATGAGCAGATCAAAAGGACTGTTGCCTGAAGCAGCTAACTTTCTTTTTTTTTTATTTAATTTTTAAGAAATCGGCTCTCCTCCAAACTGAAATCTTCATTCTAGCAGCTAAGTAGATGAGATGTAATCCCCCCACCCACTCTGATGATGATTATAACAAACGGGAGAAAATTGGAGAAGACTCAAACTGTCCATATGGTTCATAAAGTGGTAGAAGTGTTTTCCAGAATTTTCAATACAGAGCTGAAGGATCCTAAGTGGAAAAAATCCTGGCAACCAGGCAATATTATGCCTTTTAAAACCTGCAAATTCTCATGAAATATGGTGCACATGAATACAGTCTTCTCTAGAGTGAATGTGCTCTTGCACTATTTAATATAAGACTGCGATTCTCATGACTGTTATTTTTAATGCATTTGGACAACACTAAGTTTTTCTTTCTCCCCCCTGAACTAATTTTACTGGCATGCAGGGTTACTGCTTCCATATAGACTCCTGTTGTTTTTTGGGTTTAGGAACAAGTAGTGTCACATTATTCCCCCCTCCCCCATTTTTCTTTATGAGACCCTGTAGTAGTGCATAGAGGACTATTTTTAAATGTAATAAGAAAACTCATTTGTTTCCTGTCCTGAGATTTCTAAGTGGGCAATGCTGGGCATAATGGCAAATGCGCAATGCTTCTCTGAAATGGTGAAAACCATACCTCTAGCATACACTTCATGTAAGTCTAATTTCTATCATCTGTGACTCTATTCATCTACCCATCCCAGTAACAACTGCCTGGCAAACAACTGATCTTCCACAGACTTACCCTTTGTCATCCAACCTTTACTTCAAAAGTATCTCATGTAGTGGAATTAAACTCAGAGTTTGAAGATAGATTGTTTTAAGTGATGGATTTGAATTTTAGTTCTGACTTTTCTCTTTGTATATACTTGGGAGGATGGCTGGAATTAGAGCTTTCTTTTTGCTGTGCTTAAAATGGGCATCAGCATAGTAATCTTACAGGTTCATGAAAATGAAAGAGGACAGAGTGTCTACCACATGGCAACCCAAGTGAAGGGTAGTCACTGTTAGAAGAACAACATACTCAAACCTCAGTTCTGGGAGTTCTGGATCCTGTCCTTAAGGTTCCTTTCATTTGTTGTGATGGAGGGTGTGTCTCTTTACTCAGTAGACTGAGACTTAGCTGAGGTAGAACATAAAGGCTTTATTTTCATTGTTAACCATGTGTCCTTCCAGAGTTCAAATTATCTTTAACTTTATAGTGGGTCATGCACACAAATCTTTTCATTTTTGTTGAATAAATCACCTCTAACAGAGTCTTTTCTGGAATGAGATGAATGCAAGGCACATGCACATATGTCCATGTGTAACTGTGGAAAGTCATAGAAACAAGAGACCTATCAGACATATTGTTATGAAAGGTATTTTTATTATCTTATTAGGCTTCTCATGTTGGAGAGGACCTAATATTAATCTAATTTATTTCTAAGATGTAGACAATTGGAATGATCTTAATGTACACAGCTGCTGTTAAACTTACCAGTTCTCTAGCCTCATTAGTTGACTGAGAAAAAATGGTGACTATTTTCATTGAAATTAGCAGTATTTTATTATCATGGAACTCTGTATCATTTTCATATTTTTATCAATATTTCACTTACATACTTGGACTTGATAATGACTTAAAACACTAATGGTCCATATATTTGAAAGGAGTAGGGGGATTGCCATTCTGATTGGAGTCATATACATGTAGAGAGAGTGTTGAGGCAGAGCTGTGTGGAGACTGATGATCGACCACACTGAGACATCAGAACAATGACAACAGAACAGCTGAGTCATGCAGATATACTCCAAAGAGGCCTGATATCTCCATACTGTGGATTATGCTAAGTAAAGTTTTTCCAGTAAAATGAAAACACACAAAATTACTTCTTGTTCTGTATGAGTTTGATAGATGTAACCACATAAAGATTTTTAGATATAAAGTTATTTATTTTATTGTGTGTGTGTGTGTGTGTGTGTGTGTGTGTGTGTGTGTGTGTGCATGTACCTGGGTATGCACATGTATGTGTGCCACATGCATACAGGAGTTCACAGAGGTCAAAGAGGGCATTAGTTGCCCTGGAACTGGAGATATTGGTGGTTATGAGCCACCGTGTGAGTTTCATCAAATGAACCTCGAGCTTCTGCAAGAAGCATAAATGCTCTTAACCACTGAGCCAATTTCTTCAGCCTCACAGAAAGATCTTAATTTGAAACTCAATTTTCTTCTACTGGTACTCACAAAAATGGTCAATGTGAAATAAAAAAGGAAGAGCTATTGATGGGATTGTGCAGTGATATCCAGGTGGTATGATAGAGGAAAATGCTAGAGGTTCTACTTATATTATTTTTTTTTTGTCTGTGCAAGAGGTACATGCTATAAGAACAAATTTAAAATCTTTACTATGAAATGAAAGTGATCTCAGATATGTGGCTTAGTGGGAGTGAAGGGTGTATTTTGATTTTCTCTGGTGAGAGAACTCCAGAGAACACTTGAAAAACCGAGAGAGACACACATTCTAAAGACTTTCAATAAAATTCAACAATTTCTTGATTGACACTTTGAATCTGTTTTGACTAGGGAAATGATTGATTAAAAATCTATTAGAAGAATATTGTCCCAGTTTCACAAGTTAAAATGAAGGCTCTAAAGATACAGAAAGAAACTAGTTCTTTAATTTTTTTTACCCCAAGGATTGTATATAACTACTGGTGAAAAGTGTATTGTAATGATAGACTGTCAATAGCGTGGATATTAGTATTAATGTTTTTGTTTGATGGTTTTTTGTTGTATGAAAATTTCACACATGATTATAATATGTTCTGATCAAATCCACCCCATATCACTCCCTTCCAATTTCTCCTCTATCACTTTCACCAATTTCCCTTTCCAACATCATGTGTTCTTTTTTGAAACCCATCAGTTAAAATGCTAAGAAGAGGCAAGGAATCGTGGGATCCCAACTGCTTTGTCCAAACATCATTGAGTATAATTGCTGAGCCATATTTAAAATTATTATTTTGCATTAAGGAAACTATAGCTAGGATATTGACTAATGAATATATACTAAAGAAAATGAACAGGTAACTCATAACCATTTTATTAAAAATGAGTTTTGCCTGTAGCTCCCAGATATAACCTCAGTAGAAATGCAATAATTATTGTAGCCTCCAAATCCAGGAATTTCTTTCCAATAGGAGGAAAAAAATGTGTCTGTGTTTGTGTGCATGTGTGAGTGTGTGTGTGTGTGTGTGTGTGTGTGTGTGTGTGTGTGTGGTGTAAGTGGTGTGTGTGTGTTTGTATGCATTTGAGTGTGCATGTGTTTGTTTGTGTATGCATGTGTGTGCTTGTGTGCATATGTGTTCGTGTGAGAGCATGAGTGGTATGCATGTGTTTGTGTGTATGAGTGTGATGTGTGTGTATGTGTTTGTATGTGTATGTGCGTTTGTGTGTGCATGTGTGGCTACATGTTTTCCAGACCCCAGGACCAGGGTTGAAGAGTGAAAACTGTTAGAGAGGGAAGTTTTGGCTTTATGTAGGGAAAAATCTTTCAAATGATGAATTCCTTGCCAGTCAAATGATGCTTTATGATGTAGTGAATTTCTGTATTGCAGCAATGCAAACATAATTGGAATCACTACTAGGTGGAAAATTTTTAGAATATTGAAGTTTTGGTTGTGTGTACCTTGCATGAGTTGAAAAATGTGCTTGTCATCCTTAAAGTTCATAGAATTCTAAGTCCTTGATTTTGGGTTGTGACAGTGAGAATGGAATAAAAATAATTCATTCTTATTTTTTTAAATCTTTCTTTCCTCTTTCTGTAATTCCTTCTTTTTCTCTCTTTTCCTTCCTTCCTCCTATTGTTCTCCCTTCCCTCTCCTTTTTGCTTCATTTTCTTCCCTCTTCCCACCCATGTTACCTTTTTCTCTCCTGATTTCTCCCTTTCCCTTCTCCCTGAAATCCTTGAAAGCATATTTTGTACCAGTCCAACTCTGCTAAATAGTGGGAACATAGAGAGAAAGCAAGGCACATGTGAAACTTGTGTTGACACTTGCAAGGTGATTTTCTTTTCAGCTAGATAAGATCATGAACTCTGACAAATGTTGGAGAAGAAGAGAGAGACATCTGTGAATATCATAGAAAGTATAATCTGCTTTGGGAAAACAGAAATTCATGGAGGGGTGAGGGAAGGGAAATATTTCAAGGAATCTGTTGGATCTGGAAAGGATTTGGAGAAGTTATTTAGAAAGAAGAAAGAGAGTATAGGTTCTGCCAGTATTTGTAGTCCACATTTGGAAAGAGTGGGACTACTAGGAAGGAACATTGGGAAGAAAGTTTACGTTGGTTTTGATCTTACTGAGTGAAATGGTGACAGCTTTGATTTCATAGGATGTGGAGGTTGGTAAAGAAAGATACAAAATACTCCCTTCTTAATAAAGGGGATATATACTTCATGACCTTAAGTAAGTTTCATTTCACTACATTTTGTTATAAATCTTAACCATCATTTCTGGAATTACCACAGTAGCCCTTGTTTTTGCACATTTTTACTTTTTCTTATGTTATGAAACTTTTTACATTTTATTTTACTTTATTTTGGGACAGGTTATCAAGGATCCTCCCCCACAACCCTCTGCACCAAAGGAGGTGAGTGCCCAGTAAAGTGATATGGACTTGTTTTATTTCCATATATAAATATCATTCCAAAATTAGACTAATTCTATTTATATGATAGCTAAGATATATAATCTACTTTTTACTTTATGAAAGCCAACTTCTACTTTTTATCTTATGATTTCTTTGATGGACTAGAGGAATGACAGACATTGGTGGGCAAAGACAAGCTGGCTGGCTATAGGATCAAAAGTCCATAGAGATTTAATATATTTTTATAATAATATATTAATAGTCCTGATGACACTTATCTAAAATTGTTGAAATATCCAAGCTCACAGTTCAAAGATGCCACTACTTCAAAGTGATAATTGCTATTATATTATTTTGTTAGCTAACATCATACTAACAACATGAAGTAAGTAATATGCTGGTATTGTTCATTTTCAAGGCTTCTCTAATGTTTGTCTTCTCACTATAAATTTCACACTTCAAAGTTGCATAAATATATACACATGAAATAATTGTTGAAGTGTTGCCCTAAGTTGAATAATCTTTTCAGGTTTGAATTGATGAATATACACTTCTGCTAGCCAAGGGATGATGTAGGGAGACTTTCATGAAGGGGAGGAGCCTTCATACCTTGCAGAACTGGACTGAAATTGATGTATGCAATTATAAATTGGGCTATATATCCCAAGTATATTTTTTATATTTTATCATAACAATGGAATTATTTAAAACATCTAGATGTGACCTATATCTGACTAAACAACATTTTAAGAAATGAGTTAAATTTACTTTTAAAATCTGTATTTTCATAGGAGGAGGAGGAAGAGCCTTTACCCAATAAGAAATGGCCGACTGTGGACGCTTCCTATTATGGTGGTCGAGGGGTTGGAGGAATTAAAAGGATGGAGGTTGGTCTCTTAAAGAAACAAAAAGCACTAATCTAAATATGTATTTGTAGGATTCCTGAGCCACAGACACTGTGCTTTTTAAAAATTCTCATCCCTCTTTAGTTAGCACTGGGTCTTCTCTGGGCACATTTCTTCTCTCTATAACCATCTTAGCTGTGTCCAGAGTTGATGAAGAGTAACAGGCTTCATCAGTCAAAGGAATTCATTGATAAGACTTCTGAATCCTAAGAATATAAATAGTTACGGGTTTCTTCACTGGTTTGGAAAAAATTACCCCATGGAACATCAACTGTAAAATGTCAGTCATTCACATTTGCAACAATGATCTTCTTTGAAAAGACCCAACAATTAGTTACTATTTGAGGATTTTTTGTAATATTCAGCATATATATGACTTTATCACAAATATAGAAGAGGTTTAAAATTTTCAACAACTTTTCCTTATAGTTACCAACCATTCTAATTAAAACTTCATGCCATTTATCATGTTGAATTAATTTTTGTTAGTCCAGTAGTCCAAAGATTGATATTCTTTCTAAAGAGAAGAGTAACACGAACCCCTGAATGAATCCTGGGTAAAAAGGAATATGATTTTATGTATTAGTCAAATACTTTAGATAAATCAGCTAACAAAGAAGGAATTTTATTTTGACTCAGGGTTTTAACCTATGGTCTGTAAGCCTTCTTGGTTCTGGGCCCATGTCCATGCAGAACGTCATAGATAGGGAGTATTTGGTAGAGCACATTGCTTACCATTAGCAGGTAGCAAGCAAACAAGAGAAGGAACATCTTGTATCACCCTCTACATGTGCAACCTACAAAGTCTAAGTCCTAGACCTCCTCCTGGGTTCCACCTCTTACAGGTGATGTCACCTTCCAAAAGAGCCATGATAATGACCAAGTTATTAATACATGGGCAATAGGGGGCTTTCCACATCAAACTGCAGCAATTTCTCTATGCTCAAGAAAGCATATTTTCCAGTAGCCTATAATTCAAATGTCAAGAGTCCTTGAATTTCAGCATGCGGAATTCCATCACTTCCCCTTCTTTTTTAGTTGAGGAAAAGTACTGAAAAAGGGTGAGCCAAATTTCATTGAGTTTTTATCCCTTACTCTTGAAAACTTTGGCAATATTACTGAAATATTCTATTGATGGGATGGTAGTGTGGATGAAAACAAATTTTAAAATGACAAAGAAAGCACAGATATTTACAAAAAAACAAATTTAATTTATAAAGGTACATGATAAACTGAGTTGAGAATTAAGTATTATTAAAATTTCTTTAATGTGAATTTAAAATTGGAGTGGGAAAAGTCAAGCCCACCATGCTTTTATAAGCACATTGATCCAAATCTGCAAAGTACTCAAGCTGGAGAGAGTAAATGAATTATAGAATTGATCATCTGAATTGCAGAACAAAATTTCAGAGTTGAGATTATAGTAAGTCAAAACTGATACTTTTTTTGGTAGATTTTTACAGATCTCAGTTTTTAAAATTAAATGTTTATTTAAACTTCCTGTGGTGGAATTTGCAGAGAACTAGAGCTGAGTTTTTAATATCGGCTGTTAGCATAACAGATCTACTTACTACAATTCCTAATAACTTCACATGGCTGTTTCTGCTAGTTTCTTGTGAAAATGGCTTTTTAAAATTATGAAAGTGCTCCTTTATTGTATAGACTCTTAATTATGCAAATATGCTCTGAAAATTATGAAATTCATTGTTGATAATGAAAGCCAAGTGAAATAGAAAGAATTCACCCCTGAAGCTTGACACATTCTTCTCCCACATAAAGCTAGGATATTAACTCTGTTAAGACTTTCTTTAACAATCTATTTTTATTCTTCCTTCTTCTTTCCTTTTAGGGCATCACAGTGTGATCAACTAAAAACATTAACATTCAGACACTCATGCATGCGCACATGCACACACACACAAAGGTGTGTGTGATTACTTTGTAGAGTTGGAGGAAACTTCTACAAGGTGTCTTCTAATTTTAGACCTTGAGATTAAGTGAGGTTTGTGTTTGGTGAAGGTTGATGATAACCTGGAATCTATTTCATGAAATGAGACAGCAAATTTATTAGATCTCCATAGGTCCCCCACGACTAAGGGCCATGTGTATAATCACCAGAGGCTGGTAAGGCCGCATTGAATCAGAACTCCAGTTCAACCAGTTTTTGCATTTTTAAAATCTGAGAATGGTTACAGTGATACCTGAGTCTAATTATCACCACCTCTATGGTTTCTAGGCTAAGGAGCTGTTTGTGTTAAAATCTACTTTTTCTGAGTGGGTCTAAATTTTATCTGCTTACTTCTCTACTCTGAGTTATTTCTTTGAGTTGTGGCATCCATGTGTTCACTAAAGCATCTGCCTCTTTTGTTTTGTTTTGTCTTATTCCCTAAAATTGTGATGTTACAGCTGCAAGAAATTTGCACTAGCATTGGAGTTTTAAAATCAATTTGTTTTGTCTAAAGATTTTATTTTAAGTGTCAGCTTATCTAGGCGAAGACTGTGATTTGAGACAAAGATGGTAATTTTTTTGAAAGAAAGCCCAACTATCTAGCTCTAAAGGATTAATGTGTTTCAAATACATTTAACAACCCCATAAATGAACATTTTAGTCATTGATCTCATTGAAAGATCCAGATATACTTTAATGACTCAATAGAGTCTACTTGAAATTGAAAACTGTTCTAAAATTGTAGTAAAAAATGGGGTGGTAAAAATATTTAAGTGGCTTTATCATAAAGCTGTGCATAGTTCTTCCTATGAAAAGTAGCCATCTATCTTCCTACTCAACAACTCAAGTTAGTAATTTTGAGCTTTTTCTTTCATCTTGAATTCATATCTTTGCTTTTCTTCATGCACTTTATTTGATTTTCTGTGTCCTCCTTGGTAACTTCTTTGATTCGCTCACTGCTCCTTTTTGAATAAAGCCCTCCAGAGACCACTTCCCATTCATATATTGTTGGGCTCTTATTTAGCTCTTAAATTCTGTTTACTGAAAAGTCAAGAAAATAATAACCCAAATCCCCATAGTTTTGGTCAATATCAACAGTTTCCAGAGAACGAAATTACCTAAAATTTGTGGGATCCCCTAATGGCCTGTCTTTTCCCCCAAACAGAATCTTTTTCCAATTCATATCTTTCAATTAAGAATTTACTTATCAAATGACTATATTCGGATGAGCAAAAGAACTAAAGACAGAAAGCTACCTTGGCAAGTAAAATGTAGTAACTGGAAATTAATATGTCTTGAACCAGTTAAATATCATGAAAAAATTAAAAAGACTAATTCTTTTCACATAAGATAAAATTTTATAAAATTATGTAACACTTCTTCACTTCCTTCTCATTGCTTGTGTCCAAATCTCTGCTCTGCCAGTACATAGGACTTGAGCACATTTCTTAACCTGTGCTACAGTTCCCTTATCTGGAAGGGAAACATATAATATGTATCTCTTTGCACTTTTTTATGTGGAATGAATAAACGTAAACACACTGAACAAATGCTACCATTATTATCTTATGTACCTTATGATAGGACTGAACTATATAGTCTTTCATTTTTCATGTAAACCACAAAACTGTCTCCTTATTTGAAATGATGGAGAAAACCTTGCACCATATTTAACTGATATCATGTTTAAAAATAGATTTATTTTGCATTAGGGTCATGACATTAATATAATAAGGACTGATGGAGAAACAGCGGCAGGAAGATCCCTGGACTGTTCTATCTAACCAGTCTAGTCTAATGAGCTGCTCCAGGTCTCAGTAAGAGACTTTGCCTCAAAACACATGATGGAGGTCACCTGAGTTCAACCCCTGAGGTTGATCTCTGGCCTCCTCACACATATGACCATGAACACACATGAACATGCACACATATACCCACATACATATACATACAGGAAAATGATAATGAGTAATAAGGAACCCATTAGAACGAACTCAGAAGAAAAGCAACTGGAGTTGGTATACCAATTCATCTTACACTGGACTGATGAATCAAAGGACTGGGGACCACAGAAAAGCTTGCTCCTCTGGGACACTTCATCTGATAGCAGTGTCTCCTTCATTTTAAAGGTTCGCTGGGGGGATAAAGGATCTACTGAGGAAGGTGCAAGGCTAGAGAAAGCAAAGAATGCTGTGGTGATGATCCCTGAAGAAGAGGTACCCATCCCATCAAGACCACCTCGACCCAAACCCACACACCAGGTGCCTCAGACAAAGTGGTACACGCCAATTAAGGTACATGCCTGCATTTTATGTGATGTAGCTTAAACCTAATGGAGATGATGTAGCTTTCTGTTCTGTTCCCCGAACAAGACTAAGGCCAATCAAATAGCAGATATCCATTTTAATGCTCTAGCAACTGCATATTTTCTTAGCATAAGAGCCTTTGAGTTTTTATATTTATTACTTCCTTAATTGATTAATGAAATGAAGCTACCCAAGTTCACAAGCCCAATATCTCTTTAGGGTCGTCTGGACGCACTCTGGGCTCTGATCTTGAAGCAATATGACCGGGTGTCCTTGATGAGACCTCAGGAAGGAGATGAGGTTTGTGATCTTTTGAGAAAGGTGGCTGGGGGTGGGATTGGAGTATAATGAAAGCAGGGAAGTATTGATGAAAATAATTTACAACTTCCTGCTATCATGCAGGACAGAATTGATTCTGACCATTGCATGTTCTTGTTAAACTGGGTGCTTGTTAAATTTTGTGGCTTCAGAATGCATTTTCGAGCCAATTTCATGCCACCACCTTTCCAGATAATTAATTAAAGTCATAAGCATGCCCACTGCTCCAGCATTTGACTTTGAAAACATGTATCCTGAGTTATGTCTTTTGGAAGAAACAGACTGGGAATTAGCATCTGAAGTCTTTCTTCTAGCATCTAGTAGCAATGAGATCTGAGGAAAACACTTCAGAATTGTTTTCTTTAGGTACAGCCATGTTACCTGCCTTTCATAGTTGTCCCAGTCTAGTGTCTGAAATATGTCAAGGTGTCCTTAAGGCTTGAAGCACACAGAAATCTGTAATAGTGGTATTCAGATACATATCCTTATAGGTGTGCTGTATGTGTACCTCTTCATCACCAAGGGAATCCATTTAATGCTCTCCTTTTAGAAATCTGCTTGGAATCATTCTCTTCTTAATATTTTTTCTAGTAATGTACATCTTTTCTTAGTGCTTCAATTTTAGAAAAAATGTTCAAAGCTTCCTCAGCTGCAACAGTGGTGGGTTTGTTTGAGAGACCCAGAGGTGTGCATGATCCCCGGCTGCTTTCTCCGTGTGTGAGTGCGGCCCTTCTTCTCCTACAGAGGAGCGAACAGCATGCACATCTCCGGGGGACTTTGGTTTCCTTCAGGTCTGACATTCTGCTCTTTAAAACTGTGGAGTCATCAGTCAAGTTAGTCTTTATTCTGCGAAACCAAAATAAGATGTATTTAGTATCAGATGACTTTAACCTGGTGATTAAAAGTTTAAAAGAATTTTAAATTTATTTTCTTACTTCTATCAACTTAGGAACATTTCAGAAATATCTGAATTCAGCCAGTTAGGGTGCACAACTTGAGAACTATCATTGACCTCTCTAACATGGTGCCAGTGTCCTTTGCTAGGACTACTGGAAGACAGAATTATGTGCCCTATGTAGTAGCCTCTTATATCACCAGATCGTTGGCAGATTATCAGTAGAACCTTCCTTTGTAAGGAAATTCATGCCTCCATCTAAATTCGGATGTGCGCTTTGACTTCTGCTTCTGGAGCTACCTGTATCTCTTCTTTCTCTTGAACATGGTGGAGTTTGACGTCACACTGTTTGCAATTGCTTTCATGCCTCCTCTCAGTATGCTCTTCACCAGGTTAGATGTTAGTTTGGATGTTTAACAATGTCCATTTTATTAAGTGCTGAGTTTGAGTCAATAGTGAGATATGGGGCAGGCAGAACTTCAGCCCTCTTCATAAAATTTTATATGCTCTTTTAACTATTTTGAAAATATTTGGACATTTGCAAAATTTATCCCCCTAAAATTCACCAATACTTGATCAAATTGAGTTAAACATTAAACTTTGACTAAGTATACATGTACTTACTTCATATAAATATGAACTGTACATACGTATATGAGATCTTCATTTTTATCTGATTATCAGTTGGCTCTAAACATTTCCTTTCCAATAAACTATCCCATTAAATGTTAGAAACTCTGTAAATAGTGTGTTTTCAGCAGAAATAATCATGTTAGATTTCTCTTGAAACAGTTTGGTTATGATATCGATGAACTCATTGGAACTAATGCAATCTAATATTAAGGTCAATTTCTTTAAAGAAAAAATTTGAAATTTATCAACACATAAATTGGTTTCATTAGTAATTTTATCTTCCCATGTCTCCTGCACTCATCAACCCTTTTTGTATGCACACATATGCACAAAGATAATATTTACATCGAATTGTGCCTTTTATGAAGTATTTGTGTTAGTACAGAAGTGAGAGTGTGTGCTTGTAAAACAGTTTGCCCATTTTAGGCATTAGGAAGGCTCGGAAACTCCAGGATTTAGACGGGGGCGTTCATTTACATTGTCAGGACATAAGTAATACCTTTTCATCTGGATACCAAAGAGTCACATCCTCAGAGGGGTTAGGGGGAGGCTGACTTTAAGCTGCATGACAGATAATAAAGCCCAGTTGTTCTCAGGGCCTGACTAATGGCTCCAAGGAACACAACCCCTGCCTACCCCAGCAGCTTGTTTTGTGCTTTTGAAAACAGCCTTGTCATTTACGTAGGAACAGTTTACTACAGACTTTGCCTCCCGAGAGAGCTCGGTCTAATAAATAAACCCGCGACCACAGAACTGCTGCGAGTCCCGCAGGTGGGGCAGCGAGTCCTTCATGGTGCATTTGGAGCCGAAGCTGTGCTGGGGCCCAGAGGCCGCGGGGCTCCCGGGCGGAGCTCTCCGCTGCCCCGAGGTCCTTGATGAGGAGGTTGGGGTTGGCGCGCGCACTATCAAAGCGGCCGCCGGGGCTGGCGGGCTCCCCAAGCAGGGCTGTGGGCGGCCGAGCCCGGGCTTTGATGCGGGCGGCGGGTCCTAGGAGTCGCGGGCTTCGCGGCCAGGTGCGCGCTAGCAGGTTGTCCCGACATCTGCTGGCGGCCGCGGCGGAGGATTGTCAGCGGAGGTAGTTGAGAGCAGCAGGACCGTTTTGGTGTCGCGCACGCTGCCTGGAGGCCTGAAACTCCAAAGGTAGGAGCGGGGTGGACACAGCTGTGCTCCCAAACTTGCCCGAGGCATAAATAGGAGATCTAATGCAGTTTGACTCCACGGCGGTGGGGAGACAGGACAGTGAGCCACTTCAGAGACAACTTACCGCTGCAACATCTGCCGCCAAGTTTCCAGAGAGTGACAGGGGACAGCAGGTACAGATCGAAGTCTCTGCACAAACAACCTCCATTACGCCCTGGACTCTTTTGAAGGGTCTCCATCAAACAAGCCCGAGTCAGCAGCAGGAGTTTGTTTGGTTTTCAAAGCAGTGTTTTGTGTGTGTGTGTGTGTGTGTGTGTGTGTGTGTGTGTGTTTTCCTCCTCAATAACAAGGTAATTTATAAATGATGCATTACCATGCGTCCTCACGTCCTCTTTTTTTCTATGAAAAGAGAGTTAGAGAAGCAGAAAGACAAAGAAAAAAGAAAGCATAGCACTAGTTTGGAGTTGTTCCACAAACCAATTAAATCTCCGAACACCTCCTCGACTATGTTCGAGGTTATGTTAACCTTCAGACGGCTCTGCATTCACCAGTGAGTAGACATCAGCTTCCACAGGCAGCGGAAGAATCCCAGAACATGCCTGAAATACATGGAGTTCTACTTGCAGTTGTTTGGTGTTCTATGGAGTTTCTTATCTCTGTGGATGTCAATTTAAGGTTCTTGTTTTTTTTCAAATGAATGCAGGGTTTTGTTTTGTTGTTGTTGTTGTCGTCCCTCCTCTCTCCCCCATCTCCTTAAAACAAAAATCTAATAAATTAAATTCAGTTCAGTTTTGCTTTCAGGACTCCATACCTGTAGTGCCTCAAAATAAGGGGTCATTTTTCTCTTGGAGGGAGAACACCCCTTCTATTACCTACGTTTAGCAGGAAGAAAATTCATCAATTAGTTTAATATTTTTTTTTTACCCAAAACATTGCAAAAAGACATAATCATATGCAGGAGTATAAATGGCAATAGGATGGGTTAGAATATTGGCCTGGCAAGTAAAGACTTCACTCATCCCCCAGTGTAGGTGACTGTATGTTCATCCTGAGATGAGAGCAGCCAAGTAAATGTGTGCTGTGGAGCAAAGGCTTGGTGAGGGAACAGGCCCTGGGGATGGAAGCTGGCGATGGCAATGATGCTCTCCTCAGTGAACAGTGAAACGGCAGCATAGGTACACACACAGTGACTTTCAGGTGACACCTGACCTCGTATGTGGAGAATGCTTATAAGTTATACAGATGTGCTTCACATTCCTCGAAACGACTGATGTCCATTCTGACAGAACATCAGCCCTCTACTTTTTATTTTTATTTTTATTTTTTTTATTTTTTTGGTTTTTCGAGACAGGGTTTCTCTGTGTATCCTTGGCTGTCCTGGACTCACTTTGTAGACCAGGCTGGCCTCGAACTCACAAAGATCCGCCTGCCTCTGCCTCCCAAGTGCTAGGATTAAAGGCGTGCGCCACCACCGCCCGGCTAAGCCCTCTACTTTTTAAACGTGTATAACAAAACAAGACAAGGACCTTCAAGATCACAGGAAGCACAAGTTCATTTCGAAAGCTCTGAGAGTTTTGTAACTGCAAGAGTGGGTTGATGAATGAAGCATACATCCAGTTCATAGCTCTAGTAGTAGATTCACGTCCACATCCATGTTAGCTCTGCTTCTGAATTCTCCTGCTCAAGCAAGTAGACCTGGCCCTCTCTGAATGGCATCTTCTTCAGTAACTCCAATCTTCCTGAATGTCGCTGTGAGCTGACTTCTGTTTATACCCACAAGAGGTTTATGCCCTAAATCACATGATACCTAGAACCATTCAGCCACTCTATCCTCAAATTGACCAATTCCTCCACATCAGGTCTTCCCATCACCTGCTTTTGTTGTCTACCATGTTTAGGGCATAAACCTCTTGTGGGTTTTCTATAGAACATTGATATTTTCACTCAAATGATTCTATATTTATAATGTTTCAGTACCTGGATGTATACTGTTTTTTTAATGTTTATTTATTACTTCAGGTTACATCTCCATCACAGTCTCCTCTTTCCATCCCTCCCAGTCCCGCCCTCCCATCCTCTACCCCCTTTCCCTTCCAACCCACTCCTCTGGAGTGGAGTGTCCCTACATATTAGACCCCCGCCCCAGTTCAGCAGTCATATGAGGGCCAAGAGCCTTCTCGTACACTGGGAGCCTACAAGGCAGCACCACTAGGGCAAAGTGTCTCATGGACAGGTATAAAAGTCCATGTTCCTGTTCCCATTGGTGCATTAGCTGTAGCATAGTTATGTTGTACTATATGGCTAAAATCCAATTATAAGTGAATAGATGCCATGTGCATCCTTCTGAGCCTGGATTAGCTCACTCAGGATGAGCTTCTCTAGTTCCATCCATTTGGCTACAAATTGCCTGATTTCGTTGTTTCTGATGGCTGAGTAGTATTCCATTGTGTAGATGTACCACAGTTTTTTAATCCATTCTTCAGTTGAGGGTCATCTGGGTTGTACCAGTTTCTAGCTATTATAAATAAGGCTGCTCTGAATATAGATGAGGAAACGTCCTTGTGGTTTGCTGAGAAATCTTTTGAATGTATAATCAGAAGTGGTTTGGCTGGGTCTTGAGGTAGAGCTATTCCAAATTTTCTAAGATATCACCAAACTGATTTCCATAGTGGTTGTACAAGTTTGCACTCCCACCAGCAATGGAGGATGGTTCCCCTTTCTCCCCAATCTCGCCAGCATGTGCTGTCATTTGAGTTTTTGATCTTAGCCATTCTGAAAGGTGCGAGATGGAATCTCAGAGTCATCTTGAGTTGGATTTCTCTGATGATTAAGGATGATGAGCATTTCTTCAAGTATCTTTCAGCCATTAGGGATTCCTCCTTTGTGAATTCTCTGTTTAGCTCTGTTCCCCGTTTTTTTTGTTTTTGTTTTTTTTTTTTTTGTTTTGGATTATTTGGTTTCTTGACATTTAATTTCTTGAGTTCTTTGTAAATTTTATGGATATTAGCCCTCTGTCAGATGTGGGGTTGGTGAAAATCTTTTCCCAATCTGTAGGTTGCCGTTTTGTTCTAATGACAGTGTCTTTTGCCTTACAGAAGATTTTCAGTTTCATGAGGTCCCATTTATTGATTGTTGGTTCTTAGATCCTGCACTTTTGGTGTTCTGTTCAGGAAGTTGTCACCTGTGCTGATGAGTTCGAGGGTTTACCCCAATTTCTCTTCTAGTAGATTTAGTGTGTCAGGCCTTATGTTAAGGGCTTTATCCATTTGGACTTAAGTTTTGTGCAAGGTGATAAGTAAGGGTCTAATTTCTTTCTTTCTTTTACATGTGGACATCCAGTTAGAGCAGCACCATTTGTTGAAGATGCTGTCCTTTTTCCATTGTACGGTTTTGGCTTCTTTGTCAAAAATTAAGTGATCATAGGTGTGTGGGTTCATTTCTGGGTCTTCAATTCGATTCCATTGATCCACTGGTCTGTTTCTTTATCAGTACAATGCTGTTTTTATTACTATTGCTCTGTAATACAGCTTGAAATCTGGGATGATGATGCCTCCAGATTTTTTTTTTTTATTGTACAGGAATGATTTAGCTATTCTAGGTTTTTTGTTATTCCATATAAAGTTGAGAATTACTTTTTCAGGGTCTATAAAGAATTGTGGTGGTATTTTGATAGGAATTGCATTGAATCTGTATATTGCTTTTGGCAGGATGGCCATTTTTTATTATGTTGAACCTACCTATCCATGAGCATGAGAGAACTTTCCATCTTTTGATGTCCTCTTCGATTTCTTTCTTCAAAGACTTGAAGTTCTTGTTGTACAGGTCTTTCACTAGCTTGGTTAGAGTTACCCCCAGATATTTTATATTGTTGTGGCTATTGTGAAGGGTGTTGTTTCCCTGATTTCTTTCTCAGCCCATTTAATTTTTTTGTCTAAAGAAGGACTTCTGATCTTTTTGAATTAATTTTGTATCCAGCCACCTTGCTGAAGGTATTTATCAGCTGTAGGAGTTCTCTGGTGGAATTTTTGGGGTCGCTTATGTATACTATCATATGGTCTGCAAATAGGGATAATTTGACTTCTTTGTTTCCACTTTGTATCCCTTTGATCTCCTTTAGCTGTCTTATTGTTCTAGCAAGAACTTCAAGTACAATATTGAAGAGATATGGTGAAAATGGACCTCCTTGTCTTGTCCCTGAGTTTAGAGGAAATGCTTCAAGTTTCTTTTCATTTAATTTGATGCTGGTAACTGGCTTGCTGTATATTGCCTTTATTATTTCTAGGTATGTTCCTTGTATGCCCATTATCTCCAGAACTTTTAGCATGAAGGGGTGTTGGATTTTGTCAAATGCTTTTTTAGCATCTAGCGAGATGATCATGTGGTTACTTTCTTTCAGCTTGTGTATGTGACGAATTACATTGATGGATTTTTGTATGTTGAACCATCCCTGCATTCCTGGGATGAAGCCTTCTTGATCCTGGTGTGTGATATTTTTGATGTGTTCTTGGATTTGCTTTGCCAGTATATTATGAAGTATTTTTGCATCTATGCTCATGAGGGAAATTAGTCTGAAGTTCTCTTTCTTTATTGGATCTTTGTTTGGTTTAGGAATCAGGGTGACTGTGGCCTCATAGAATGAGTTTGGCAGTGTTCCTTCTGATTTTATTTTGTGGAAGAGTTTGAAGAGTATTGGTATAAGCTCTTCTTTGACGGTCTGGTAGAATTCTGTGCTGAAACCATCTGACCCTGGGCTTTTTTTGGTTGGGAGATTTTTAATGACTGTTACTATTTCCTTAGGGGTTATAGGGATGTTTAAGCTTTTAACCTGATCTTGATTTAACTTTGGTAGGTGGAATCTATCAAGAATATTGTCCATTTTGCTTAGGTTTCCAAATTTTGGTGGAGTACAGATTTCTAAAGTAGGATCCAAATATTCTCTGGATTTCCTCAATGTCTGTTGTTATTTTTCCCTTTTCATTTCTGATTTTGTTGATTTAGTTTTTTCCCTCTGCCTTTTAGAAATTTGGCTAAGGGTCTGTCTATTTTGTTGATTTTCTCAAAGAACCAACCCTTGCTTTCATTGATTCTTTGAATTGTACTTTTTTTGTTTCTAAGTTGTTGATTTCAGCCCTAAGCTTGATGATTTCCTGCCTTCTGCTCCTCTTGGGAGTGTTTGCTTCTTTTTTTTTTCCAGTTCTTCCAGTTCTGCTGTTAATTCACTAATATGAGCTGTCACGATTTTCTTTTTGAAGGCACTTATAGTTCTATGAACTTTCCTCGTAGCACAGCTTTCAATGTGTCCCATAGGCTTGGGCATGTTGTACCTTCATTGTCATTGGATTTTAAGAAGTCTTTGATTTCCTTCTTTATGTCTTCCCTGACCCAGCGGTCATTCAGTAGAGAGTTGTTCAATTTCCATGAATGTGTAGGCCTTCTATTACTTCTGTTGTTGAAGTCCAGCTTTATTCCATGGTGATCTGATAAGATTCAAGGGATTATTTCAACTTTATTATATCTGTTTAGGCTTGCTTTGTGTCCTTTATATGGTCAATTTTGGAGGAGGTTTCATGCAGTGATGAAAAGAGGGTGTATCTTTTTGTGTTTTGGTGAAATGTTCTACAGATGTCTGTTAGGTCCATTTGGCTCATGACTTCTGTTAGGCTCATTATTTCTCTATTTGCTTTCTGTCTCAATGACCTGTCCACTGTTGTGAGTGGGGTGTTGAAGTCTCCCATGTGTGGGGATTGATGTGAGTTTTAAGCTTTAGAAGAGTTTCTTTTACAAATGTGGGTGCCCTTGTATTTGGGGCATAGATATTCATCATTGAGATGTTATCTTGATGAATTTTTCTTTGATGAGTATGTAGTGCCCTTCCCTAGCTTTTTTGATTAACTTCAGTTGAAAGTCTATTTTATTTGATATTAGGATGGCTACTCCAGCTTGCTTCCTGGGCCCATTTGCTTAGAAAACCTTTTCCCAGCCCTTTACTCTGAATAGCGTTTATCTTTATTAGAAAGATATGTTTTTGTATGCAGCAAAATGTTGGGTCTTGCTTGCAGATCCATTCTGTGAGGCTGTGTCTTTTACTGGGGAATTGAGTCCATTGATGTTGATGTATATTAATGGCCAAAGGTTGTTATTTCCTGTTATTTTGATGTAGGTGTTGGTTGTATGTTTCTTTTGGTTTAGTGGCAGTGGAGATTTTTGCTTCCTCTGTTTTCTTGGGTGTAGTTATCTTCACTGGGTTGGAATTTTCCTTCTAGGATCTTCTATAGGGCTGGATTTGTGGGTAGATACTGTTTAAATTTGATTTTGTCATGGAATATCTTGTTTTCTCCATCTATATTGATAGAGAGTTTTGCTGGGTATAGTAGTCTGGCCAGGCCCCTATGTTCTCTTTGGGCTTGTAGGACGTCTGCCCAGGCCCTCTGGCTTTTAAAGTTTCTGAGGAGAAGTCAGGTGTAATTCTGATGGGTCTGCCATTATATCTTACTTGTCCTTTTTCTCTTACAGCTTTTAATATTCTTTCTTTTTTTTGTACATTTGGAGTTTCAATTATTATGTGGAGCAAATAATTTCTTTTCTGGTTTATTCTGTTTGGTGTTCTGTACGCCTCTTGGAATTTTATTGGCATCTCTTTCTTTAGGTTTGGGAAGTTTTCTTCATTGATTTTGTTGAAGATGTTTCCTGGACCTTGAAGTCAGGAGTCTTCTCTTTCTTCTGTGCCAATAATTCTTAGGTTCCTAGGTTCTGTCTTTTCATTGAGTCCTTGATTTCTGGGATGTTGTGGGTGAGAACTTTTTAAAATCTCTCCTTTTCTTTGATTGTTGTACTGATTTCTCCCATCAAATCTTCCACGGCTGAGATTCTGTCTTTTATTCCTTGTATTCTATTTTTGATACTCATGTCTGTAGTTCCTGTTCTTTTCCCTTGATTTTCCACCTCCAGGATTACCTCAGTTTTTTTTTTTCTTTATTACTTTCACTTCCAATTTCAAGTCTTGAACAATTTTATTTGTTTTTGACATTTCCTGCTCCAATTTGCTTGTTGTCTTGTCTCTTTCCTGTTCAAGTGGAGCCACTTTGGCTTGGAGATCACTAATGGTATTCTCCATTGCTTTCATTTGTAAAATTGAGGAATCTTTGAATTCATTCAGACATTTAAATTCTTCTTGAAAGGACTCTATCACTTTCCAGAATATAGATTTGTCATCGTTTTCATGTTTTTCAGCTGTGGAGTGGTCAGGGCTTGCTGTACTAGCATAGCTGCATTTTGCTGGAGTCATATTTCCCTGACTTTTGTCAGATCTGTTCTTTCACTGACCTTTAGCCATCTGGTTGTTCTTAGCTGTTTGTTTCTGGGCCTGCTGGGCTTGGTGCCAAGAAGGGCGCTTTGGCATAGAGACCTTATAGCTTGGTGATCTATAGCTCTCCACCAGTTGTATGGGGCTTTGTGTGTAGGTTGGTTCTCAGTGTGTCTCCCAGAGATCACTCCTTCCTGTTGTGTCCTAATTGGGAACTCAGGTCAGAGGTCATGGTGGGATGTGTTTTTCCTGCCTGCAGGTTCCCAGATCCAACTGGTCTTCAGAGCAGTGACAGTGCAGGTCACAGACTGCTGGCTGGAGCTGGAGCTCTCCTGTAGCTTATTTGTGGGGATGGTGATCGTGGTCCTCCCAAGCTGTCCTCAGGGGGTTCTCAGGTTCAATGTGCGACTTATAGCCAGAAGCACTGTATTCTGGTACAGCCCATGTCACCCAGGCAATGAGCAATGGTCCTGGCTTATTTCACTGCTCCTGAGTCAGAGCTCTCTGTGCTGTATCCTGGGTATTCAGCTGAGGGGCAAGGCAGGTGCACTCAAAGAGATCTGATGTGGAATTCACCTCCTGTCCACAGGGTTTGGAATCAGGGATGCTCAGATGCCCTTTCTCCACAAGAATCACTGTGTTTCAGTGTAGCTAGCCTGTACTTATGTGGCTTCTGGCAGTTTCCCTGTAGCAAGGTTATCAAGACTTGGCTGTGGTCCTTTCACGATTTTCTTTGGGGGGAGGGAGTTCATGATCACCTTGTGCCTCTCAGTCAGAAGTTCTTTGGGTTGGAGCAAACCACCTGCTCAGGCCGCATGCAATAGTTCAGAACTTCTTTACTGATCCAGACCTGAGGCAGTAGAGTGAGAGCCTTCCCAAAGTAGATGTAGGCAGTGAGTTTGCAAAGTGTCTCCAGTACTTGGACTGGGTGGGGGGGAGGGGTTTTAGGGTGCCTCTTAGTTAGAGGCTCTGTGGTCAGGTACTGCCTGCCCCATCGGGTAGCACGCCCCAGTCCAGGACTGTTTCACTGCTCTGGGAGGAGATCTGAATGTACTAGGCTGGGTCTGTGCCCTGCTGAAGTGAGCACAGGCAGGTAGTTCTAATATGGAATACAATCATCAAATCTCAGCGCCTTTTCCCTGCCAGAATTGTAGTGCTCTGGTGCAGCCTGCCTGGATAGTCAGGGGCTTCCACCAGATCCCCTGGAGCTAAGGTGTCAGGGCTGTAGCTACTGTCTTCTCAATCCACCCTCAGATGAGTCTTAGAGCCAGTCTGTCTCTCTAAGTTTGAAACTCTGTGAACCAGTGCTGTTACTGCTTTTGTGCTCTGTTGCACAGCTGGGGGCCCAGCTTAGGGGCCAGGCAGAGTGGGTGGAGCCGGGAGATCCAATATGGAGTTCATTCACTGATTCCCTGCAGGTATGGCAATACTCCAAAACAGCCTGCCTAGTATGGCAATGCTCCAAAGCAGCCTGCCTGGAAGGGACTTCTACCAGACCCCCTGTAGTCAGGTGAGGTGGGGGGGGGGCAGGGACTTCCAAATTGTGTTCTGTATCCTGCCCACAGTGTGCTTGGGCTCAGGGAAGCTTGGATCTTGCCAGCTATATCCCGCTGCCAGAGGCTGTCTTACCTGGTCAGCTAGACGCTGCCACTGCCATACTGAATATCCCAGGGAGAGTCCCTCAGTCTTACTCTGTAGGAGCTCTTCTGGTATGCTACTGGGTGTCCAAGCCTAGCCCCTGCACAGGTGCTGCATACTCAGGAGATCCTATGTTTGGAGTTTGAAACCACCAGCTGTATTCCTGAAAGGATCCAGTAAGGAGGGAGAGCAGTCTCCCGGCCAGTGGGAAGCACTCTGTGCATGTCTGGTCACCTGGGTACTCCAGTGTCTATATTTCCAGTGCCGAGTTCTTTATTGTTTTGCTGGGCAAGCCCAGATAGGCTTGCGCCTCACAAACTGCCTTCAGTAGGAGTATATCTCTGCTGTTGTCCAATCTGTCTTCCTGACGATCGAAATGCATCCTGCTTGATCGCTGCCATCTTGCCCTCCACCACCCCCCACCGCAGATATATACCGTTTATGATGTCAGACTTTGGAATAAATTTGTAAAAATTTTAACTTTTAAAACTTGATTCTGTAAACGAGGCTGCTCAATAGTATTATTTGTTGTCATCCTTTAAATGGCTGAATTCATAAGCTTGGCTATAAAAATCAATGTATGTATTTCGTGGCATATGGATGACCTTTGTATTGGATTTTATGGGCTCCAGAAAACCCCTCTATTTTAGCCTGAGTTAGTCCCATTGATTACAAAATACTCACACTCTTATATACTACCTTTAGTACTTAAAATGAAAATATAGAAATTAAGTACAACATGTTTAAAAACTCTAAACTGATTATTTACCACATATGACATCTACTATCCTTTAGGCCAACTATGATCTGACAAGTATGTCTTTGCCTCTTATATCACCTTAGCTTCTTTCATGTTCATTATTTCTTGATGTATTTATTTTTGAATACAACCTGATAAGTCCATTCAGCGTTGCTCATGTATACATGAGATGACTTCTGACCTCTCATCCCTTTCTCAGCAGCCATTGGTTGCTTGTGGCTCTTCATCTAGGTGTCTGGCCTTGTGAGATTTTCCCTCCCGTACTGGCATGTCAACTGGTACTATCACCGTGTAGGTCTTGTTTAGTTGTCCATAGGTTGAGATTTCATGGGTACAGCTTCCCTGTCTCACTTTTAAACTTGGGACATCCTTAAAAGTGCTATTTCATCCTCCTTTTTTTTTCTTTACAGTATTTTTGTTGTATGTATATTGATGCTCTGCCTGCATGTATGCCTATGGGCTACAGTTGTCCAATGACTGTAGAGGTCAGAACAAGACATCAGGTAACCTGGAACTAGAGTTAAAGACAGTTGCAAGCCATGATGTAGAAGCTAGGACCAAATCAGTCAGTGGTCTTAACTGCTGTGCCTTCTCCCCAGCCCCTGTTTTATCCTGTTAATGGAAACAACTAGCTACCTTTGTTTGACATGTTTGAATGATGAAATTTCCACTAGAATAACCAATGTCGTGAGCATGCCATTGACTGCTATGGGGGTGTGTGTCTGTACAGATGAACATACATTTGCACTGTGGTTGTATAAATATATAAAGTAGTATAGAACACATTTGATTTTTATAAAAGTCATCAACTAATGTCTCTTGCACTGGAAATTGACATCCACAAAAATGCTCTTTGGGTACTATTTCTTAGCTTAAATAAAACTATCTCTTAATTATGTAATGAATAGGCACAAGGTAATTCATTCTGGTTTCCTGAAGATGCAGGATATGTGAGATTCAATTACTTGAATTACCAATCTAGATGAATTTTTTTCAAAGAACCTATAAATAGTACTTGGACATGTAATGAACATTTTAATAATTGGCAAAGAAAGGATTTATTAATATAAACACCTCTTTTTAGGTTAATACACTGCTTTTAGAAGTATAATTTTTCCTTCATCTATAAACTTGGCAGAATGAAAGAATATGTTTAAAAATTTAAGAGGTGGTCTTCCCCAGGGAAGAGCACACCAATTGGTTGTTCAGTCCCAAATGGTCAGCCCTGGAAATATACAAACAAGTAACATTGTAGGGACTGTGCAGGTTATATTTAAGAAAATATATGTATATTCTGTATATATGCAATAACAATTAATAAAAGAGAGGTAATTGATTTGAGAGAAAGTTAGGGGGTATATAGAAGAGTCAAAAAGGGAAGGGTAAAATATAATTTCAAATGTAATGGCAAAATAAGACAAAACAGTTAAGAAGACCAAAATTTTACCTCGGTTTTCCAAGACTGAGTATATTATTTTCATAAGCTCAATGTGCGCTTACATGGAATCATCTCGAGGACATCAATACATCATCCCTCCAGGGACAGAAACAGCCTCACAGATTTACATTTTAACATTTTCCCCTGCCTTTAAAATATACTTTATATATAATCTTTTAAAAATAGAATTTACTTCTGGGGGGAAGAGGGTGGAAGGGCGGGATAGGAAGGGGGAATAGGGAGGGGTTTGTTACTGAGATGTAACTTGAAGAAAAAAAAATAAAGTATTTATATAAAAAAATAGAATTTACTTATGTTGCATGTATGTTCATGTGTGTGTATATGTGTGCCTGAGTGGATATGCATGTGTACCATATGCATGCAGGTGTCTATAGAGGCTAGATGTCATTAGATCCCCTCAAACTGGAGTTGCAGGCGGTTGTGAGCCACCGCCATGTGGGTGCCAGAAACTGGACCAGGCTCTTCTGCAAGAACAGAAAGCAATTTTAACAACTGAGGCATCTCTTTAGTTCTGTTTAATCTTAACATATCATTATTATAAAGGGAAAATATATCTCTAATCAATCACTTCACAAATTTTAAAATATGAAATTATATTTATCATTGTGTTAAATATTTGACTTTTAATTTGGAGCTCAGGATGCAAATTAAAAAGAAAGAAAACACATTTTGAAAATGGCTTATTTGAAATGTGCCACTTAGTTATCAGTCGTGTTTATTAATAAGTATAAACTGTAAGATTAGGCTGACGGAGCAGTTAGTGGGCTGGTGGGAGGCCAGCAGGCGTGGCCCGCCTTAACTGGCAGCCTGACCTGTCCTGGGGGAAAAGCCCTGGATCAAGGATGGCCTTCACCACCTACAACCTAAACTCTGTTAACTAACATCTTCATTAATAATTATAAGTTGTTACATTAGGCCGGCGGAGCAGCTGGTGGCCTGGTGGGAGATTGGCAGGTCTGACTTGCCTTAGAAGCCTATAGGCCTGGTGGGGTGGATTGACAGGGTAGCTGCAAGATATTTATTAATAACTTTAAACTGTTATATTAAGCCACTGGAATAACCAGCAGTGGCCTGATAGGGTAGCTGCTGAGGCCTGCTATGAGGCCTGTGGCTGGTAGCCTGTAGGCCTTCCAATTTGAAACCCACAACAGCCTTTCTCTCAATAGTTAATTACACCAAGGCCTTTTAATGTTTCAACGTTTAGCCCTTAGCTGGGCAGACTCTCAACTAGCTAATCTAAGTTAACCTAGACAACCTAATCCCAAACATCCTTGTGCCCTGTTCTGCCTTCCAGAGCTCTTAAACACATCTGTCTGCTTCCATGTCTCCTGGCAGAAAGAGAGAGTGCTCTGTGTAAAACCCAGGGATCCTGTTTCCATCTCACAAAGTCCCACCTTCCTATACTCTTTCTGACCAGCTAATTGGCCATCAGCGACTTCTATTAACCAATCAGAGAATGCCTCAGAAGGGGTGGTAACCAGATCTCAGCATTGAAATCAGCTTTTCAGAACCAATGTATTAGACTTTTCTCCAACACTTACTATTTTAAAATAGGAGTGTGTCATGATTGTCCCTTAAGGTCCACCAGATGTCTAATTATAAGTTTATATGTAAAATTTTTTTGCAATTCAGTTAAGGAAATTGATTTGAGTAGAAACTTTTTGTTGCTCCATCTCCCCCCCCCACAAAGACAGAGTCTTGCTTTGTAGCTTTAAAAATTATCTCCTTTATTTTTGAGATTATAATTATATTCCCCACTTCCATGTCCTTCCTCCAAACCCTCACACATACTCTTCTTTGCTCTCTTTCAAATTCATGGCCTCTATTTCATTAATTGTTACATACATTTATATATGTATGTGTTTATACATATACATTCCAAAATATAAATGTATTCAGTCTATATAATTTTACTTGCATGTATGTTTTCAGTATCTACCACTTGGTATTGATGTGCTATTCCCTGGGGAAGAGTATTTTCTCCACATCTTAGTTGCATGTAGTTCTTTGCTAAATATCTTCTATTCTATTTTTATTTACAAATAAAACCTAGGATCTCTTATAATGTGTACTTATAATCTATGAGTAGTTCAATTCATCTTTAACAATACTTCACATTTACCTTTCCACTATTTTACTTTGAATAGAATTACAACATCTAATAATTCTTTTGAAACTGGTATGATTTTTGGATCTAAAAATGTATAATTTACTTTTCAAACTGTATAAACACACACTCACAAACACACTAATTTGTTTATAATTTCTTTTTTTCTGCTTTTGCAATAATTAATTCTTTAATAGATTTTATGAAATTATCTTTATTTGTCCTTATGCTTTTTAAAAAACAGTGAAATTGGATAGTGTATTTAAATTCAATTCAAATTAATTTTATTATCTCATGTACATTACATATTTCTGCTCACAGATCACTCACAATACTTGGGGAAAGTAATACATTTCCTAACCTTTAGATTCACATGATATTTCTTAGCAAACTGGTTAATGTGCTGAATTCTAAATATGTATCTTACTTACAAATATATATGTCAAAGAGATACACGTACACCTACATAAAATTTATACTTCCTAATTATGAATATATATATAAGTATAAATCAACCAAATTTGGTTGATTACTAAGCATATTTTGTTTTAAATAAAAATCACAGATTTGAAACAGGAATTTTAAATAAAACTGTTTCTTTCTTAAAATAAATGTTCTGCTAACACATTTCATGACACTAATGATTTCTTAGCAGTTTATTATGAATTCACTGTATTTTATGCCATAGGTTTAAAGTCTACCCAAGGGAGGATCAGACTCACAAATAAATCCGCTTCATATTTAATTTCCAAACAGAGGTAATAAGTCTGCAGAGCACTGCAGTAGAATATGCATATAGCTTGTTTATGTACATAGCATACCGATAAGAATTCTAGAGTTAAAAATGCTTTCTCTCCTGAAATGCCCCTCTTTCATTTCAGTCCCCAGTCTTAGCTCTTAACCCTGTTGTGTTCCTAAGTCCTAATGTCTGGTCTGTGTCTCTGGCATCTCACCTTTCTCTGGAGAGGACAGAGATGCTCCATGATTTGTTATCACCATTAGGAACACTATTCTCAGACAATTCTGTCTCCCTACTGACTTCCACCTGCAGTGTCTGAGATCTTATGTGATTTTCCACTTGGATGCCCAGTTGTTACTTCATTATCTGTGTTTAACTGTTCTTAACCATATGACTCATAGAGGCTCTCACATTTTAGTTGTATAATTCTCTTAGTCATTTGCTCTATCCTTTAAAGTATATCTAATAAGAGATCCAGTAACATAAACATGCCTGTGTGGTTCCTACAACTTGGTAAGGAGCAGCAAGATTTTAACATTCTAAGTCTGGATACAGTATCCTAGCACTCTGGTATATGTGTGAGATTGAGTCAATGGCACAGAATTCTGTATATAAATGTCACTTCTGGCTTTTTTGTAATTTATAAAAAATAAACTATTGATGAATATATGTCTTAGATCCTAGAGATGTGTAAGAAGTACATTGACTTTGTGGATTTAAATGCTTCTATGATCATTAATTTGTATTTTACTGTCCCACACTTTCCTGAAAGTACACTGCCAGGAACGTGAAGACAAAGCAATTCTAATATTTGACAAGTTTGAATAATTTCTTATTAAACTATGGTAGGGAATAATGATACATAAAATGTTATTTTATGGCTCCAAGATTTGTCATTTTTGTGTGATGATCAATTTTAAGTTATAATTAACTCTATTAAGCATTTTCTTGAGTTATATAAGTATGACACAATAATTTCTTTTAGGTTAAATTCTGCATAGATGAAGGTTAGTTATTTTTATTAATTTCTTTTATTAGAGTATGATTTTTTTTTTTGCTTAAGTAGTATTTCTTCCTTTTTAAAAAGTATTGGATATTTGCTTCCTATTTCATCCATGGAAAGTTTTTAGTGATTGGCATTTTTCTAGATATGCATTTGTCCCTGCCAAACCATATAAGTTCTTGTCAATCTATGTGTTGTTTAATCACTCACTCAGCTGGCGAGCAGGTAGCTTATGCTAGTTCCATGTATCAATGTTCTGCTTTACAGAAATACTGGCTTTTCACGGTGAGAAGGCTGACAATCTAATTCAGATCCCACCGTCTGGAAAAATGTGTGATCATTTAGACTGTCCTCTGACTCCAGATTTATGAACTAGTCCTAGATCCTAGCTAGATTAGTGCCTTTTCTATTAACTGCTAAGTAAGGCAGCTGTCGGAGTTGCTGGCTGTAAATTTGTTCATCCTTACTTCCTTATCTCTGCTGCAAAAAGCAGCAGATAACAGAATCAAAGTTCAGGCCCTGTGCTTTCACAGCCAAAACTGAGCTCGAAAGGGATGATGGGAAAGGTTTGAAGAGGTGCAAGGAAGTGTTACATCCGGGAAAAGGGATGACTCTTGTCATTAATCTTAATTAATTACCAAGAATTTTAAATCCGAGTTATATAATGATGTTAAGCCCTGAATTTGCCATTCATGCTTTGGTATCAAACAATGTTTTATGAGATAAGAATTTTAGGAGGTGGAGAAACTGTGTGTGTGTGTGTGTGTGTGTGTGTGTGTGTGTGTGTGTGTGTGTGTGTGCGCGCGCGCGCGCGCGTGTGTGTGGCTTCTATAAATATTTTCACTTATATCTTTCAAATATTTATTTGGGTTAATATTTAGGCCTTCATCTTTTGATGGTTACTCTGAGCATGCAGAAATGACAGACAAGTTAACAATAAATCAAAATAAAATCTCTAGATACAGCAGTAGCAATAAGTCTGAATAATGTTATTTTCATGTTTAGCTGAACACAAAATATTTAACTGAAGGGGAGATGTCAGATTGTGGAATGACACAGAACAATGAGAATCAGAGCTAGAAAAAGGAACAGAAAAAGAGAGAGAGAGAAGAAAACGGGAAGAAACAGGAGAATATTATTTCTCTGAACTAAATTCAAGAAATAGAAATATGAAATGTTTGTTTCAGTAATACATAACTAATGATATATTTTTAACTATTATGGTTCTGATCACTTTGAAGTAAACATTATCTATTCTTATGATCTTTCCCTCCCTTCTCATGCTTATCATTAACTCTTAAGTCTTAGTCTTACCCTTTACTCCGAAGTCTATGACAGTATTCTGTGTTGCTTTTCAATGGCAAGTTGTAACTCTTTATATTACAAGTATTTTTGACTGCCAAAAATGGATTGTAAATCTTTAAGGGAAAATCTTTTAAAAATAGATAAGGCTAAGAACTTCTGAAATAAGTGTTCAGGATTTTATATTTCATGTTCTCCATGTGTTTGGATAAAAAATAACCAGTGGCAATATATATATATATATATATATATATATATATATATATATATAATTTATGGAACTATTGTAGCTTTTCCACATAGACCTTAAGTTGATAGAAGTGACTTAAACTTCAGAAGTATGTTTTATTCAGGGGACTGGATATTGTTGGCTGTCAGTAGAATCACAGATTAGACTTTTAGGTTTATGCTATTCTTTGCAGAGTTCTCTTCCTTTTTATGAGGGCTTTATGTAGTACATAGAAAAAATACAGAAATGAAATATTCTATTCATCTACTTGCTTAATCTGTATGTAGTAACTATTGTTAATGATGCCAACAGTGTAGATTTTAATGAAAATTCTGAGTGGTCAGTAATAACACAATACAATGGAGGTTAGAACTGTGCTCTTGGAAGCCTCTCAGGTTGTGATGAGTGAAGAAAAATGTTTTCCTGTGTAGCTCAGCCTCTGTTGATGGTTCTGCTTTCAATTGTAGTCATTCATTATGGATCACTAATGGAAGGGCTCGAAGCATGTGATCCTGCAGCTCTGTTGGGTTAAGATTTCAGTAGATTCTTGTATAAAGGAAGTTCCCCACTATTAACAGATCTCCTCTTTAGAGCACCAATTTTGCTTTCTGAACCTGGGATATTGTGGATCCACGGTCTCACTTGTTTCTTGGTTTTTACAGACCTCTTTCTTTACTTCTTGGGAATGTTTGAGTAGATCATTAAGGCCCAGAGTTTCAGTATTTCCATCTGCTTGGGTGGAGGGGTGGTTGGATCCACCAGTTCCATGCTGTTGTTTTACAGTACAACATTGTTTTTAACAACCAGCTAAATGACGAAAATTATATAGCTGTGGAGGTGATTTTAAATTTTCAGTTTTGAATTTGGTTCTCCTGCCAAATAATCATCATTATTGATGAACTGCTTTTGTCATGTATTCAGAATGTATGCTTATTACTTTATGACACACATATACAGCATGCATTTAATTTGTGTGTATTGATTACTATAATTTGATGTATCAGAGTGGCAGTGACTTCCACAGAAAGTTCATAGACTGCAGAGTAAGGAATAATTGCACCAAGATAGACCTCAACAACGGTGTGATTTAATCTCTTCGAATGCAGATTTCATCCATACTTTTACTTCTGTGCCCCAGTAGAAAAGAATGTATAAGGACATAAAGAAGATCAATAGTGAATGCACCCAGGAATCATATGCTGTTTTCTAGATGGAAGCAGAAGAATGGGAGTTGGGGAAGAGGATTGTTGGAAGGAGGCAGAATTAATAAAATCTAAACAAGACTGTTCTATGAAGAAGAATCTTTTCCTGTTTTGCTCATGAGGAGGATTCCTAGACCCTGCTCATTACCCCTCAGAAAGGAGGCTTTAAAGAGAATTTACATTGGTTAAATCTAGCTTGCTATTAACATTTTTTACAGTAACACATACTTACTTTTTGTAATAAGACATTTCATAGGCTATCCATGATTAAGAAAAACATATAAACATTTTATTTTAACATATAAGCCTGAAAAATGGCACACACTCTTCATAATATGCTGAAATCTGCTCGAGTGACTCTCACAAAGCCACAATTTTAGCTCCATAGTGGCCTTTTTCTGCTACTGTTTTGGTTCAAGATAAATTGAAAATAGCTACATATGGAAGGAAGTACAGGGGATGAAGATTTAAAAGACCTATATAGCTAATTGTATGCTAGTGTTCTATTTTTATAACGTCTTTCTTTCTTGATGATTTTCCTCAAAAAAGAGAGTTTCATAAGTGATATTGAATTATTCTCACAGTCATTTTGATGGGTTGCAATTTGCTACTGTGCATCACACTTGAAAAACACAAACCTTCCTTTTATTGAATAATTGTTCACAGATGAGCACTAACATGTCCCTGTCATTAAAGGTGTTGAGATACATGGAATGGCTCTCCCATTGGGTCACACACTAAAATTGATTTTTTCAAGCAGGGCTAAAAGTACTAGAAAAATGTTAAATGAAAATCAATCATTGTGATTTAAATCAGATAAAAACACTTCTTTTATTAAGTGGTCTATCTCCGTACAGCTAATTGGACAGCGGATGACACTCATGCAGCCTTTGACATCTAGCCTCATGTTTCAATAAACCTCAAAGGAGAATGGCTTGAAGTGTTTTAAGCACTTACTCAGTTATAAATATTTGGGCAGGAATATTAATTGTAGACTTTGGGGTTACCTACGGATGTCATGAAGGGGCCAGGAATGATAAGACTTATGAAGTTGCTTCTTAAAAAGGACTATAATATAATAAATCAATAGGTTACTCTTAATGTGGAACTATCAAATAGATGATTTGTTTCCAGTCTAAAACTGTAGAGAAAGAAGGAAGATCTCCACTTGAAGGCTTGGATTTCAAACCCAATTACAGTTGCCAAATAGCAAAGCTCTCATACTCATTTATAGGAAAATCATACGTTTTTTGTTTGGATACTGGTTAGTACAACTGTGTAAATTATTGTTTGTGATTGCTTCTTAAAATCTACTTGTCAGAGTATTTCCTCACCATCTGAGACTTCATTTAAATATATATTGTGTCGTCTTGAGTTGCATTTCTCTAATGATTAAGGATGTTGAGCATTTCTTCAAGTGTCTCTTGGCCCTTAGAGATTCTTTTTTGTGAATCCTTGGTTTAGCTCTATTTCCCATTTTTTGATTGGATTATTTGGTTTCTTGGTGTTTAATTTCTTGAGTTCTTTATAACTTTTGGATATTAGCCCTCTGTCAGATGTGGGGTTGGTGAAGATTTTCTCCCAGTCTGTAGGTTGCTGTTTTGTTCTAATGACTGTTTTTTGCCTTACAGAAGCTTTTCAGTTTCATGAGGTCCCATTTACTGATTGTTGGTCTTAGAGCCTGAGCTGTTGGTGTTCTGTTCAGAAGTTGTCACCTGTGCCAATGAGTTTGAGGCTTTCCCCACTTTCTTTTCTATTAGACTTAGTGTGACGACTCTGAGATTCCATCTCACACCTGTCAGAATGGCTAAGATCAAAAGCTCAAATGACAGCACATGCTGGCGAGGTTCTGAAAAAAGGGAAACACTCCTCCATTGCTGATGGGAGTACAAACTTGTACAACCACTATGGAAATCAGTCTGGCAATATCTTAGAAAACTTGGCGATATCTTAGAAATCAGTCTGGCGATATCTTAGAAGGCTCTACCTCAAGACCCAGCCATACCACTTCTGGGTATACATCCAAATGATTCCTCACCAAGCCACAAGGACATTTCCTCATCTATGTTCATAGCAGCCTTATTTGTAATAGCTAGAAACTGGAAACAACCCAGATGTCCCTCAATCAAGGAATGGATAAAAAACTGTGGTACATCTACACAATGGAATATTACTCAGCCATTAGAAACAATGAAATCATGCAGTTTGCAGCCAAATGGATGGAACTAGAGAAGCTCATCCTGAGTGAGTTAACCCAGACTCAGAAAGATGCACATGGCCATCTATTCACTTATAATTGGATTTTAGCCATATAGTACAGCATAACTATTTGTTTCCTGTCGATGAGACACTTTGCCTTAGTGGTGCTGCCATGTAGGCCCCCAGTGTATGAGAAGGCTCTTGGCCCTCATGTGACTGCTGAACTTGGATGAGTGTGTGAGGACACCCCATTCTGGAGGAGTAGGATGGGGGGAAGGGTGGAACTGGGAGGGATGGAGGGGGCCACAGTGATGGAGATGTGGCTTGAAGTTGTGAGTAAACATTAAAAAAAATATTGCATCTACTGCGTATTTACAAGGCCCTTCTTTCTGCAAATGTGGGCTCTCATTTTGACTTGTGACTGAACTAATTGCAGTTGTCAAATGTATGCCCTGATCTGTCTAAAAATGCCGCACGCAAAATCATCCTACAAAACTGTAAGTCTGAGATGGTTTGTAAAGTGTTTTTTCAGGTATGTTCAAGAAAATTAAGGCAAACACACTGTCAGCTACCCTTTTAAAGGATGTACAGAGGAAGTTCATGGTTGAACATAGGAATTCTGGCCTCCTCATTGGAAGTTCAATGGTACTTGAATTACAGAGAACTACAGAGCCTTATAGTGAGTAGACTGGGCCATGTTCCTCACATCCCATGAGTTGGCATGGTACTGCTAATATTGTTGATGCTGTTATTTTGCTGAAAAAAAAAATGCTGTTGTACTAACTTACAGAAACAGCAGATTTCCCTGCTCCAAGGATGTAATTCTGGGTACTTCTAGTATAAACACAATGGTATTAGTTTATCAATAGCAATAATAAGACACTCTGTTTAATAGTAGACATAAGAATATTTAAGTCAGGTTTAGTGGCTTACTCCTACAATCCCAGTGCTAAGGATGTTGAGGCAGAAGGATCATTGTGATTTCATGGTCTGGTTGTATTACAGAGTGAGTGTCTCCAAAAAAGATAAGTAAAGGCAGAGGCTGGTGAGGTTTCTTAGTAGTTAAGAACATTGACTGCTCTTGCACAGGACCTGAGTTCTCTTAGCACCCACATTGGGAGTTCACAACCCACAACTCTCTGTAACTTTAGTTCCAGGGAATCTAACATCCTTTTCTGGCCTCTGTGGGCACTGGGTATTTAGGTGTTGCACAAATGTAAACATAGGCAGACATCTCTACATTATAAAAAGACAGAAGAAAAGAAAAAAATATGTAATCTATATCTTAAACTTATTTATAGTAAACACTCTTCTCTATTTATGTACATAATTTTCTATTTTGTTCTTCCTCTATTTCTCTCCGCATTATTTTTGCAAGTGAACCTGGAGTTCATCAATTTAACAAGACCAGCTGTGCAAAAAGTGCAGGGAACTCTGACCCACTGCCCCCGCACTGGAGTGATTGAAGGACCTCCTATCTGCCTCCCCTGCACTGGGGTGATAGAGGGACTTCCTGACTGCCTCCCCAGCATGGGGAGATGGGTTCACCACAATGACTTGCTCTGCTTCTTTTGAAGACATGTGCAACTAGAACTCAGGTCTGCAAGCCTGCACAGCAACCACTTACCACACAAACCACCTCCCTAGCCAAGATTTGAAGTTTTTTTTTTTTTTTTTAGTTCATTGGAAACAGTGAAATTGGAAGATATCACTGATAGAATGTTATGTTTGCAAAAGTTTTATAATTATCAGCTATGCACTTCTCTTTAAATTGTGAGAGATGACAATTTATCATTTATCATATTTTCAGAAAAATATCTCAGAATGGTACAAGTTAACTTTCCCAGGAAAGAACTTGGCTTAGGAGTGAACTGAAATTTATCTCACACCTGCACACTGCTCACTCCATTTCCTCCTGGGTCCTCATAAGATGCGGTTTCCTCAAACACATGTTAGCAATGACCGAACAGCCAACAGGTGGTGAAAGCTGTCACTTCCTGGAGAGCTGGAGGAGAAGCAACAATAGAGGTGGCTCAGGGAATGAGGCAGCCCAGATTATAAATCATGCTGCAGGACCTTATGATGTCTATGTCAAACCTTTGCTTTAAGCCAAAAGTCTCTCTTTCTTCCTCCCTTCTCTTTTAATCTCTCTACCTCTCCTCTATTGCTTCTCTCCTCCACTCACCAAATTGCTGAAGTGGAAATGGAGGAAATCTCCTTGGTGATTTTCATGATAGCATATCTTTACTGAATACATTGAGCAATTCCTTTGCCTCAGATGTAGACCATTTTTATAGACACGTGTTATGGTTCCTCCCCACTCCCCCCACTTAGGAGAATTTAAAAGAAAACATGTTGCTAGTTAGTTAGGGTATGTTTGTGTGCATGCGTGGAGGGCAGAGGACAACTTTTGGGAGTTAGCTCTCTCCTCACGGGCTGTAGGGATCGAACTCAGACCGTCAGGCTTGGCAGCAGGCACCTTTGACCTCTGAAACATCTTACAAGCTCCAGGTCAGCAAATCTAAAGGGAACTTCTGGAATTTGTGTGTCTTAGTTTGACACTTTAAGTAAACAAAATGTTAAGCCTGAAATTTGGAATGACATGTGTGTTGCACGTGCTCTGATTTAGCCTAGTTTTATTGTCAAAAGCACAGAGTCAAATGTTGCCTTTCTACCGTACTGGTGACTGGTCTGGAGCAACTTAGACCATTTTGGTTAACCCTTTGTTTTAAAACAGACTTTTTAACTGAAGCTTTGTTTGTGAACCTCAGAATAGAGGTAATGTTTCCAAAAGTTCTTCTTAGTTTTCTCAATGATGCCACATGGCCAGTAGAAGGCCTGCTTGATAGATTCTATGCACCCTGGACATCTCTGAGCACTGGGTCTCAGGAACCTGGTTTAGAAAGGCTAATGGGGACAAAAATTTATTTTCTACCACATTCTTACTGCCACTACTTTTCTTGTATATTGAGAAAATATTCAGTTTTGCAATCTAGAAATGAGTACAGTCAAGTAGTAATTTCTTATTTTTAGTTCCTATTCAATCATAAGGTGATTTCCGTGAAGCTAAAATTATTTTCTCAAATATCTATTTTCTACAGGAGTATATTTTATATCAGTAACAATAGAGAAGAAATATTTTTAACTTGGGCTTACTTATATCTGTATTTATGAAATAAAGCTCCTAAATGCATTATGCTTAGGGTAAGATTATTTTTCTCAGTTTTGTAGTATTTGCAGGCAAGGTTCTTAAAAGCAGATCCTGGTCATTGTGCTTGGCTGAACATTCCCCATACATTGTATCATCACTCAGAAATTATCATCACTCAGAAATGACCTTGTTAAGTGAGGAGAGATGGCAAGAGAGACATACTGTGCCTCATGAGAGCCAGGGGAGCCATGGGTATCAGAGGAAGACTCTAACAATTTATTGTCTGTGGCAAAAGAAACAGAAGTCTCTACCTGTGCAATAAGTGTTTCTGACATCACCTGTGGTGAAGGGTGATTCGAAGTCATGATCTAGATCTAAAATGATCTGCTGGACATAATAATAAACACCCTCATTTGGCTTCGTGTATATCAAGTGCATCCTAATGTTTAGTCTTTGTAACACTAAAGCAGAGATGATGACTATACCACACCATATCATACCACACCACACCACACCACACCATACCATACCATACCACACTACACCATACCACATCATACCATATCATGCCATATCACAGCATAGCATACCACACCATCCATACCATACCACACCATACCATACCACACCACACCACACCACACCACACCACACCACACCACACCACACCATACCATACCATACCATACCATACCATACTATACCATACCACACCATACCTTACCATGCCACACCACACCACACCACACCACACCACACCATATCATACCATACCATCTTTGTTACAAAGGGAACCTTGCTACCAAGTTGATTACCAGGGTAATGTCATTGTAACAAAATTTACGAGTGGAGGAGATAACAGCATACAGAGCAGTTTAATTCCCCTCCCAGTCTCATATTTTACTTATAAAAACTTTCTTCCATTTTTCATAGGAGCTAGTTTAAAGGAGAAACATGTGGATGATTCACTTAGCCTCAGTCTGGAGAAGGGAAAGTGGTTCTAATGCAGGAACTGCAAACCTGGGGTACTTACACAGAGTATCTTAGGACATCCCCGTCACAGGGGAGGTCAGACTCTGAGTGAGCTGTGACAGTGTGGTTGTCTTTGCTGGCTGGAAGCAGCCAACAACTTACACACAGGAGAGATTCACAGCAGTTTGTCAACAGCTTACACACAGGAGAGATTCACAGCAGTTTTCAATATTACCTCCATGAGGATGTCAATAAGAAAGAATAATAAAGCATGTGACTTTTATTTTATGTTGTGTGCAGGCGCTAAGGGTTCTAAACACTTTTGCACTATCAGTATTATTTCTTTCTCTGTCTTCAGGTGGTGGTAATCACCCTAAACAAATTCAGGCCTCCAATGGAAAAAATAAACATATGCAGAGAGGCCTGTTTTTGTTCACAACCTGTTTCACTTACTTATTTGTTTTTCTATATTGGATACTTCATTAGCAATATAAGAAAACAAAATGTCCTCTGATTTCAACAAGAGTGGATGTAGTAGATTCGAGGAGGTATCTCTACAGGTCAGTGGTTCAGTGGTTCTCAACCTGTGGGTTGTGACCCTTTTGGGGATCAAAAGACCCTCTCACAGTGGTCATATATCAGATATTGATAACACTAGCAAAATTACCATTATGAGATGGCAATGAAAATAATTTTAAAGATGGGAGTCACCCTAATGTATGAAACTGTGGTAAAGGATCATTGCATTAGGAAGGTTGAGAACCACTGTCATAGGCCCATGATCATGTTAAAAAAAGATCTGTTTCACCAAAAACTAAACTGGTGCCTCAGTTTCTCAGCTTTAAACCTCGAGTTTATTCAATCTTCTGTCACCTTTACTTTTCTCAAATAATTTTAAAGATTGTGCAGTGAACATATCTAGAGTGTGTATTTATGTATAGAGCAGCTATGTTCATGGATGGCATGTGCATTTGTGTTGACCAAAGCAAGTTTGACTTAGGGTCCGTTGGTTCAGCTCAGATCATTTTGACTGCATGGGGCTTCTTCATTCATTCTCATCACATCACATGTGGAATGCCCAAATGTGCTGGAAGAAGATATCAGATGAGCCAAAGAGAAATTTGAGTAGCTGGAATACTGAGATGCATAACAACCAAATAGTATTTTGGTTCCAAGCTGCACTGAGGACTTCAAATCAGGGAACAATGTGTTTATTAGGAAAGAAAACTTGAAATTGCTTTCCCAACTTTATTTTGTGTCATATAAATACACAGCTCCACTTTTTGATGAGGCCTAAATGAGTTAACACATGATGAACTCTAAATCAGTTAACACATGTGAATCAATACTGACAGCATTGCTGGGCTTGGGGTAACACTTGCTCAGTGATTGTAGCCATGTTAGCCTTCGGTGATGATACTGGCTGCCGGTGCCTCTCTTCCTAGAGGAAGTGGATGCTGACTGACATGAAACTCTGGAAGCTAGAGTGGTAGGGATTTTGAGATTTTAAGATTCCTCCATAGTTGAGTTAAATATTGCTATCCAAAAAAGTGTTGGGAGAACATCCTCCTAAAAATGAAATTTCTGTGCTGGGCATATTTTGCAAAATAATTATGTACTTAGTGGTCTTCTGTCAGATTGAAGATTTCTGCAGATCTCCTTTTGTTGTTGCTTTTAGTGGGTAGCTTTTGATAGGAGAATGTGGCAGAGAGGGAAAGGCTTGTGCTCCTCGCTAAGCTTGCTCTAGTGTGAAAGAACCTATTGCAGTAAATAGCTCGAAATGAAGCCTAGATTAAACAAATATGCTTTAAATCAACATGTCTCTGTTTCTCATATATTTATACTTGATTATTAGAATACACAGGGATAGAATACTGTGAGATCACTGAGTGGTTGAGAGTATAATTTTCACTTAATTTCTTCATCTTGCTGTTGGCAGTTGTTCCTCAGGCTCTAGGGATAAAACGTTGAACTATAACAGATAATCAGAATGGCAGAAGGGTCTGCCAGCAGTGGTGGACATGCTTAATGTATTTAAAGGATTAATGGACTATTGAAATTAAAACCTCCAACCAATGTGTGCAATACTAACTCACAAATGCATGCATGGCAACCACATGAGCTACAGCATCAGCCTGTGGCTTACTTCTGTATTGGAGGGATCATAGTGCAGACAAGATTTTTTTTCTCAGATTTGGAAGGCTGAAAATAATCCTTTATTTACCCATAAATTAGAAATTAGGTCTCTTGTTCACATTTTTACCCCCAAACAGTGCAGTATATCTGTGTGTGTATGTGTGTGCGTGTGTGCGTGTGTGTGCATGTGTGTGTGTTTGCAGAGTATGATACAGTTAAAAAAAAAAAACCTGAACATTTCTCTCCTACTACAGCAGTTTCAAATGGTCTCTTGATTTAATGGATTTTAATGAGGGTAGCAATAGCAATTATTTCTATGTGTAGTATAATATATTAACCTTTACAGATTGCAAAGTAGCAGTACTTAAGGTAATATACTACTTTTCCAGTATTATTTAATTTTTTTTCTGTAGGACTAGTGTTAGTAGTTGAGAATTTGGCATGAAAATGCACAAGCATCCTAGATTCATTGAAGGTGAAACTTTTAATGATCCAATATATTTATTAATAACTATAGGCACTTATAACAAATATAAACACCTATTACCTAACTACTATTCCTACAAATGACAATAACCCCTATTACTTAACAACTAAATCTATTAATAACTATAGCAACTATTATCTTAATCCTAACCTTTTAAAAGGATACAGTCTCTGGGGTAGTTCCTCAGACCTCAGGAACACACTCTCTGGGGCAGGTCCTCAGTTGTCAGGAACACCTCAGTAGTAGATCCTTTCAGGCACTTAGTCAACAGTCTTTCTTCAGGAACATCTCAGACATAAGTCCTTTAGGGTAAATTGGCTATGGCAGCTTCACTTTAAATGAGGTTTGAGGCTTTCTTCTCTCTGGAGCACCTCAGCTGTCCATAAGCCAACTTATTCAGTTTATATTAGGCACTCAGTCACTCTGCCTCAATCTTGGGCTGGCCACAGTTCTATTCAGTCCACTGTTTGAACTGGTTGAACCCCTCTAGGCAAAAACTGTGCCACAGGGTTTAGTCTTTGGCCTTTTGCTGCTTTGCTGAGGCCTTCTCTGCTCACCAGCTTCTTTCTGCCTCAGGGAGAGCTGGCCATATTTTTTTCAGGTCTGTTTGAGATCAGCTTTTCAGTCTGCCAGCATTTTCTCCATCAGATGATACAAGCTGCCTTTCATTTTGTTGTCTCTAGCATGGAAACTCTCAGGCTCCACCCACTTCTTCCTTAAATAGGGTCTCTACCACATGATCTAGCTGTACCACTCCTTGGCATATGTTTAAAGGACTCAGCATCCTATTCTATAGATACTTGCTCAGCTGTATTTATTGTTGTTAAAATTTTTTTTCAAGTTCTCTACACTGTCACTTAAGAGGTGTGCTGCAAATCCATCTAAACTTTCACCACTATTAACTTCTGTCTTAATAAAATGATGAGGTGAATTCTTCCAAAGTAGGATATTTCTATAGAGAGAGGCGTGAATCTTTCATGAAGGAACTGCTGAATAGATGTTTCTTTTGCTTTACTTTTGACTTCTGGAACCTTTTTATGTTTCAGCTGTACCATCTATTTTGAAGTTTTCTTTGAAAATAATTGTATGTGTCAAAGTTTTTCAGATATGTTGGATGGACACAGTAGTGTAACATGTGACATTTATTCAGTGTTCATTTTCATGGGCATTGAACATCATATGCATTTCTGCAGTTCTCCCAGTGGCCATATGAGGCAGGTACCCTGTACTCCACATGTTATAAATGGAGGGTAGGTAAAAAAGAGAGACAGTGTTTACAAACAGGAACAACTATATTGTTGACCACTCTTGGCATCATATTCAGAAGTTTAGGCAGTCATTCACCCTGAGCCTCTTTTACTCTTCTCTGCATAAAGTGTAATTATATACTACAACTCATATTTGAGAAAAAACACCTCAAAACTATGAATTTGATTCTCTCAAGTTATATTTGAAAAAATAAGAGGCATGAGGCAATCTGGTAAGAAGGATCAGTTGGTAAAGGTGGTTTGATTGACGCTACACAGTACAAAGAGAGAACTGACTCTTGCAAGTAGTCTGTCTTGCAAAGGTACATGGTCACATAAATGCCCATGCAATTATTCACACACAAAAGACATATGAGGGGAAAAAGTAACATAATCATTGTTTATACGTGTTGTATGTCTCTGTGGGTGTATGTGTTCTGTATGTAATAATATGTGACAAACACCTTTCCCTTTTCTTATTACAAAATAAAAATATGATTTTAAAGAAACATTTATGTGAGACATGCAAAGGCAAAAAGTAACCTCTACCATTTAAAAAAGTTATTTAAAAAATCTATTTGAGACTATGGTACACAAATACTAATTTATTTCCTGTTTCTAAATTATATCATTACTGCACAATATACACATGTATAAAAGTTTCACAGTGAATTCCATCACAACTAATATGCATTGCTAATTGAAATAAAATACTATACCTTCTTTTATATTATTTTACATTGCATTCATAAAAACCATGTTGAGTTTATAGAATAGGTTTGTCTTCAGTGAATTGCTCATTCACCCATACTCTGGATATTTAATATTTTTTCATGGTAGGGAGGGCATCTTCATATGTAAAGCAGCAATATTTATAGGGGTTCCTTCTGATTTAAGGCTTCCTTTTTACCATTTCACCTATTTGTGGTGAACTGTATTCTGCAAATATTAAATGGAGAGTTTTAGGAAGAAACATTTTAAGTTTTAAATTTCATACTTTTCTGAATAACATGATGATGTTCTGCATGATGTTGTTGAATCTGCCTTCATCAGAAGAGTGAGTCATTCTTCTGTTTAGTACACGCACACTGTATAGGTTACCTGCCTGCTCATCACCTGGCATGCTGTCAGATTGGCTGTCACCATGCTGTGCTCAGTTAACCTTATTTTACTTGATAATAGCCCCAGAGCACAAGTGAGAATCACTAAGCCCTTTTTAAATTGAAAATGTGCATGTTCTCATCTTAAGGAAGGACAGTTTTACACTGGAGATGCTAAGATCTGCCATCAAAATGATCTTTCTGTCCAAAGAGCCTCCAACCATGTAACTGTTAAGACCCAGAGAGAGAGACAGTGACAGTTCTACTGTGGTACCACAGAGTACACAACATACGCCGGAGCCTGCAGTGCTGCGTAGACAAGATAGAAACATAGTATCTGTGCACATACACACAGGAAAACATTGGCACCGTAGTGTTTAGTGGTGCTCACATACAGAGGCCATTTAGAGCATATCCACTGCATATCCGGGGTGAGTGGGGAGACTTTTAGTCTAAGTTGGGTGTTTTGAGAATAAAATTTATAAGTTTAAAAGGAATGATGGAAAAGAATTCTCTTCCTTCAAGGCAAGTAGATCACTTTTATGCAGTTAATATTAATGAGGACACTTTAATTAATTGTCCCAGGAAGTCTTTTTGCACTACTGTTCTTACCCTCCCAAACCTCCTTTCTTCCCTGTCACCTATCTTCCCACTTTTCTGGACTGGACCTTCTGCTAAATTTATCTCCCTTTTCTTGGTACCAGTCTTCAGGAACATGGAAAAGTAAGACTCCCAAGCAAATCTATCCTTATTAATTTTTTGCTTGTATTTAAAATTTAATAATATATAAATGTTTATCCAAGTGATGTAAAATAAGCGCATAAGAGTTTCTTCATTTTTTCATTTCATTTAATATTTATTCACTTCATGGTTTATTGCAAAGTGCTCAGATACCTAATGAACAACACACATAAGGAATTTTTCCTTCTGATGGAGTTAATCTCTAGCTCATAAGGCAGACAGTATGTAAATATCCAAAATAAGTATGAAATATTTTCCCAGAAATGAGGATATTAGTGAAAGGTAACTGGGGGAGTTATCCTTTGGCATATCCATAGGCAAAAAATGACAGTTCTGTGTATTAGATGTTTGAATTTCTTTGGAAACACAGTTATGTTGAATGAATATGTAAGGGCTTCTGAAAAACAGACTCATAAAAGGGGCATATGAAATCAGCCTAAAGACTGGCACCTGTGGGGAACACCTGGGAAAGCTCATGGTCATGATCAATAGGTGTTCCTTGGGAGGAGGACATAATGATGGCCAATGAGAAAACATCCTGGTGCATTATTTGAGAGAGTGTATAAAAAAGGAAGGCCTGGGAAACTCTAGAAGTCTTTTTGCTTGGCATTGCTTCTTTACACTGGTCATGGTTGCCTCACTTTGAAAGACTCTACAATGTTTTGGGGAGACTTTTGGCAGAGGTTGGGTGGAGCCCAGGTTGGGTGCAGCCCAGGTTAAAATCCTCAGCCTGATACCTGCCTGGTGGATATCCGGGGAGCCAGACAGGAAGAAGCTGTGACACTCAGGCTGAGGCTGCATGTGGCATTGGACTTGCCAAGAGGAAGTTTGGAAAAACCGGACAGGCTTAAGAGACCACAGCCCCCTGCAGCTTTGGCTGATTGCAGTGTTCCTACAGACTGATCGTAACTGTTCCTGTGTTCCCTTTGGCATTGGCTGATTTATACAGACTGCTGCCCCCAAAGACCTGTGCCTGAGGCTTAGTATCTTTTCTCAAGTGCCTAGGGTTGATTGGTTGGAAGGTGTTTAGAGATATTAATAAACAGTTTAAAGATATGCAAACAGTTTTAGATGGTACGTACTATGAGGAAAAAATAAGTAAAATAATGGTAAATGAACATCTGGGAATTTTTATAGATATTCATCTGAATATATTCAGGCAACGGCACAAATCATATTATCTTTATTTAATGATTTTTCCTGTTAACACATGCCTGCTTGAGACACCAGCTACTATAGAAGCTGAGGCAGGAGGATTGTGGATTTGAATCCAGTATATTCTTTGCTCAAAATGTGGTTGGTGCATGGGCCTTGTTATTTCTAGGGATGTATCATTTATCTAAATCATTGCACTTGGAGCAGATACATGTAATGTGTTCATTTGCTTGAGACTTTCTAGTGCTGCTCTGGGAACAAACAGTGAGTACTCTCTGTTGCAGCATTAACCTTGCCAATCACACACTTCCTGTAAGTGCACTGCAGTTACTTGGAACCTTTTCTGGCTTGGCGTTGGCATTCTTTTGCTAGATTACATTTATGCATTAGTACCATCTGTGCCTGCTGCACCTTCTGTGAGGTAGCCCTGTCCAAATGACTGGCATTTATCTGGAAACAGAGAGAGAGAGAGAGAGAGAGAGAGAGAGAGAGAGAGAGAGAGAGAGAGAGGAGAGAGAGAGAGAGAGGTTGAGATTATAGTCACTATTGACCCAAGTGGAATTTGGTAAGGGAGACATGTGAAGCCATCTCTATTGACTTATTGTTTCTTAGAAAATTAAATATAATAATTGTTTCTTTTTAGCCCCTGAAATGCAAAAGAAGTTACAATCCAGTGTCTAAATGAGGGACTACAACAAAGCACACATTTGCTAAATTTTCAGGTTGAGAAAAATTATGTGCAATTTGAATCCAAGGGTGCTTCTTATGTGTTAGTGAATATATATAATATGGGGTTTGGTGTGGCTGAATAGATATGGTAGATACTTGAACTGAGTTCTATTTTGATCAATGTGTTAAAGTATAGACTTAATTTCACAATTTTATTTAGGAAACGATAGCTCTATATTTGACATATAAATCAGATTGCTGAATTATTCCATAGATTCTCTCCAAGACATTATTATTTTAAGCCATATGGTATAGCCACAGTTCTCATACCTCCAACACACCCTAAGCTGTGAGTGAAAATAGATGAATCGTTTTCTCATCAGTAAAAATAGATGTTGAAAAGTTTCAGCTCATTTGCGCTGTTTATTTTTAAATTATAACTATTTTGAGATGCTTGATCATCTGGTTTCCATTCTTGGGGCAGATTAGATTAAAAAAAAACAAAACAACCCTAGACCAGGGTCAGAGGGCACTCGTAGCGATAGCTGCAACACAGTAGAGAGAAGCGGCAGGCTTGAGAAAGAGGAAGGAATGAGCAGACAGGTATGGGGCTAAGGGAAACACTGCAGTAGAGAGTTGCTCACTGGGAGAAGAAACAGCTCTCTGAGGACACTCCTGAGATGTATGCAGTAGTAGTAATCAGTTCTAGCAACTATAGCCACCTCAGCATGAGGACTTATGCACACATCTCAGTTTAGGAAGATGGAAGTGTGCATGTGTTCTTGAAAAGACTCAACCCAAATGGAAAGCATATAAGGTCTTAAGAGTCTAAAGAGCATAGCAGTACCATGTCCTTGAGGTTCAAAGAGAAATTCAGACTGACTTGCACTATGTAGCACTGGCTGTCTTAGAACTCACATGTAGACAAAGCTAGACTCAAACATGTATCAATTCTTCTGGCACTGTCTCTCCAGTGCTGAGATTACAGAAATGTATCATATTGCCCATCCTCAAAAAAAAAAAGTGTTGGAATCTTAACTGATTTTTTTTCCTCTGATGGCCTAGTTTGTGAGGCCAGTTGTGTTCATCTCATTTGCCATATGGGGTTGGCAATGACAAAAGCCCTCCCAGTGTCTACTGACTGACTGAGGACCTAGGACGGGTAGGAAACCAGTCTTCCACCACCTTCTGCTCAACTGTTAGAGTAATTGCTCTAGTTTGAGTTACTGATTTTTCAGCTATTATTCTGAACTAATAGGGTTTTTTTTAACTCTGTTGAGCATCCTGTTGAGATTGAGTCTGTAATATTTCTACCACATTATTCTTAGTTAGCTTGGAATATATGCCTTGTAAAGATATTCACTAAATATTCCTTTTTACATACCATCATCAGTTTTGTTACACTAAAGTGAATCAACTGCATTGCACAAAAAACAACTATGGGAACATTGATAAATAATAGTGTGGTAATCATTTGTAATGAAAGGAGATCATAGCTTTAAAATTTTGAAGGAGGAGTTAATTTCAAGAAAGAGTTCTATTTTTAGAGTCAAAGCCTCAGTATCTATAGGGAAATGAATTCTTTTTACTCAAACTTTTTATTATATTTCTAATTTATTATCTTTTTGTGTTTTGCCATTTTGACAATTACACACACACACACACACACACACACACACACACACACGTTAGGTTCGTTTAGTGTTGCTCATATGTCTATGTATCCAATACTGAATGGTTGGGTTTGGATAAAATATCAGGAGGCTCATCCCTGGAAAATACTTATTCTCCTCTCAGCAGCTAGTAACTACTTGTAGCTCTTTAGGGGAATTGTTAGGTTTCCTCTCTTCACGCAGGCATGTCTACTAGTATTGTCATTAAGTAGGTCTTTCTTAGGGATCCATATTGTTGAGATTGCATGGGTGCAGCAATCCTGTCATTCTGGAAAACACTAACATTCTGGTTTCTGGATCTTTTTTAAATTGTTTTTTTCTTTTTATTGTGTGTGTGTGTGTGTGTGTGTGTGTGTGTGTGTGTGTGTGTGTGTGAATTTCACATCATACAACCTGTTCCCTCTCATCTCCCACATCTCCTTAGACCCACCTTCCACTCTTGAAACCTCTCCTAAAAAAAAAAAATCTCATTGTAGAAGCTGTAGTGTGTCTCACAATATTCTGTTTTGTCCACATTTTTTTTTTTTGCTTGCAAATGTTCATTATAATGGTTCCTTGGTCTTATACAATGCCTCTGGCTTCTGCTACTTTGTCAATACTGGAATCTCACTGGAATTCCTATGTTGTTGTTTTGTGTCTTGGAGTTACTGTGGTTTTGGGTCTCTGGAACTGACCTTTTCATGTACTCCAGAAGTTAATCCATGGCATATATGTTAACGTGGGCCAACTCAAAAACCTGTTTCTGGGCCTACAACCCCCACATCTAGGGCCAGTTCTACTGTGCTACCCAGGTAAGGTGCAGGGCCTGCTATCCCAAGTGCTACAGCACAGAAGGGGTTGGACTAGTTCTTGGCCTCTTATGAGCCCATCAGGGTCAACTTTCCTACCCACTACCTGTGTCAAGGGCATCTGAGAGTGGAGTGGATCTCTCTCTTGTCAACACCACCAAAAAGCAGACAAAAGACAGGGCTGGTTCTCCCACACTCACACTGTCAGGGCTGGTTTATACACATCCTCCACATCCAGGCCTGTACTGTGTGGTCCAGGCAAAGTGCAGGGCATGCTCTCCCAACTGCTGCAGCATGTGAGGAGCAGAGCCAGATATCCTGTCTTCCTCCAGTGATGAGAGTAAAAAGGAAAGGAGAGAATCTCTCCCTAAACAATACCACAGCAGAAGAAAAGGCAGGACTGACTTCCCACACTCACACCCTCTGGGCTGGCTCACTCACAACCCCTAAATCCAGGTCTAGGCAGGGCTCTATTAGTCTCTGGCTTCCTATCCTGGGAGCCCATCTGGTGCTTGCCTGGTGCTGGACTGGTGGTCGTCACAGGTTAGCTCCATGTCAGGGCCCAATGACACTGAACTGTGTTGATCTCCAGCTTGATTTTTTTCCAGGAATGTTAGGCTACTATTCTTTCAGATGTTCATAGGTCAGAACACTTAATGTAGGCATAACCTCTCTCTCCTCTGCCACCTAATGATGCACATGTGACATAGTAGCCACATCTGCAATGCCTCTAGGGGTAGTAGACCTTCTGGATCTTATAATCTTCCCAACTCCCATCTTTCATGAGATCACTTTGAGCCTTAGGTATAAGAGTTGTTCACATTACAGACATAATTTGGGGCTGACACTCTATAGCAGTTGTTCTATGAATTTGGATCAGTTATGGATATCTGTAATAATCTCCATCTGTTGAAAAAAAAAGAAACTTTGTTGATGAAAGGTGAGAGCTACATTTATCTTTGAGTATAAGATAAGTATTTAGAATGCATTTAGGAATTATGTTGGTTTGGGAAAGTGGCAGTAGTAGGGTATTTTTAAGGATGAATAGAATAGTTCAGTGTATTCATATCTCTAATTTTAAAACACATTTACCCCTGGATAGACATTCCTGTTTGGCTCTTTTGCCTTCTGCCTCCTGTGAATAAAGCTGCCATGGATGCAGGGGCCCCTGATCCTAGGTCCTTTGAGCCATAACAGAGAGGGCATGCCTGGCTCATACTGAAATTCTGTGGTTATTCTTTGAATAGCCATCATGCTGCCTTCCAGAAAGACCACAGAATTTTTCATTTCCCATTAGCCATTCACAAGGATTTGAGTTTTTACATCCACTCCAAACTTCTATTTTTCTTATTTTTAAAAATTATGACAGCCATTCCAAGAGGTGAGTAGTAGGATGATAGTTTTTAAAGGCTTCTATTTCTTTTTTATCTTTTATTTACAAATAATTTATAGTTATTTTAATTTACTTGTAATAGATTTAAGATACACAATAATTTTCATACATATATAATGAAATAATTACTAAAACCAAATACATATCCACCCTCTTCCAGAGCAAACATTCTTCATGTGTGTGTGTGAGATGACAGCACCAAATATACTTTTAGATCATATTTTGCATACAATATGGTGTTACTAGCTACAACCTTCACACTGTATGTCTTGAGAGACCTTTCTAACTCAATCTGTAGCCTTTGAGCTACTTTTCAATTTTCCCTCTTCCTTTCTGTCCTTGGCCACCATTACTGAATTGCTCTGTTTATTTGATTTTTAAGAAAATAATTTGTATATAAGTGCTATCATATTGCCCTTTCCATTCCTTGTTTGGCTTCCTTGACCTTTCACAATGTCATCCTGATTCGGTTATGTTGTACATGGCAGAATATTCTTTTTGAATGATGAGTAGCACCCCTTTATAAATACCACATTTCTTTTTCTTTTCCTTTAAAATTGTGTTCACATTAAAGGCATAAATTGCATTAAAATGTTTTCTTACTTTTTCTATCCATTGTAGACACAGGTTGCTTCTATACTTTGGCTATTGTGAATATTTCTGCAAATATTTCTATACACATGAGTGCTTTTTTTTCCTTATCAGGCATTTAGATTGGCATAGGAATACAAATACAAAGACTTTATGTTGGATGAGATATAGTAACTCCACAACAGATTTTCTATATAAGAAATATAATCGGACTTCTTAGTTCATTTAAAAATATGCATAGACTTGTTATGTGCAGCTGTCTCATTTGATGAAATTGATGTATTTTTGCAATGAAATATATACTTTCACATGAAAGTCTTTACAGATCTTTATAAATTCTCCTTTCCCTTTTCGTCTTAAAGTCAAAACGTATTTGTTTTAATGTAGTGATTTCTCCTCTTTCTGACTTGCTAGATCACATGACCTTCTACATGTGTAGTTTGTGACATGGCTGGATCAGAATTAAGACCTCTTCAGATTGAGTTAAGCACATGAGTAATGTGAAATGGGAAATTATTTTGTACAGAAGTGGTTGAGATTGTTTTATTTTGGTAAAATGAAAGTTCTCATTAACCCATTAACTAAATCCCTTAAAAATGTCACAGAAACATGAGATTTGTGTGGATTGTCCATGCTTAAGCAGCTGTATGAAAATTCTCACCTATAAGTATTTGTCACTTTACTGAGTTGTGTAGCAATCAGTATTGATCCCATAATCTTGACAGTTGATGAAATTATTGTTTTAAACATTAATTTTTAACTGCTCCCAAGGTAAAAAGCATAGGGCATTGAAGCCATTTGTTTAAAGAGATTTTGATTGGTAATACTTCCTAAGCCCATTTGCTCTTAGGCATAAATTGTCTTTTACCATACAAGTGAAGTACAACAAAAGAAACAAACTTCTTTCAAAATTCTCTTTGTCTGCAGAAGTGCTGAATGATGCTGAATTGTGTGCTAGACTTTGGCTCCTTGGGGCTCTCCTGTTCACAGACACTACCTGATACAGCAGTCAGGTGGACATAGTTACTCCGGCACTACCTGCTAGCTGCTGCAGTTACCCACTGGCTTGTTTATAAAGATGAGTTTTTAATACTGATCAATAAAAATTGACATTAGTCATGCAAAAAAAGCTCTGATGTAATGCTTTTGACTGTAGGGATGAGTTTCATGTCCCCTGAAAACTGAGATGTTAGCTGTAGACATTTTGAATTCCTAGAGGGTTGTGTGATTACAGAAAACCATTATGTTTTTATTGGTGTCTAGTTTTATTGATATGTGTGATTTGAGATTACTATAAAGTAATGGATTTGCATGTTATCTTTTTAACCAATATTTGTGCCTGGAATTCAGATTTGCTTTTTCTTATTTCCATATGCTCTGTTTTAAACATATGTTAAGATGTTATTTAAAGCTAGAAGTACCAAAAAAACCCACATAAAATATGTTTTCTTCATTATCAGAGGCTTTAGTGCCATCATCATTTGGAGTGGGAAAGAAAGAATGTAAGTTATGTCTGTAAATCAGATTTTAACAGAACCAAATAGACTGCACAGCTGGCTGTCATTCTACCAGGTGCATTGATGGTCTCAGAAGAGACTATATGAAAATGCTGATACAATTGTCCATTCTTGGGTTGTGACAGTACCATAATGTTCATTGAATGCTTTCCAAATTCCAAAATTTAGTTTGATTTTGCTGGAAAAATATTAAAAACATATATCCCACATTTCAGTCTAAAATATATGATACTGCTATTGAATTTCCTTAGAGGTGCTACTCAAATAAAACTGCAGTGTCATTTCACACGGCCTTTCTATCTGTTGTGCTAGGCTGTGGTGGTTGGGTATGGCATCTTGGCACTGGGTTTATGTTGGCACCATGAAGGTCCATGACACTTATGGCTTATTGTTTATTTGCTTCAATCATCAAAGGGATGTTTTTAAGTGTCAAGTTCTTGTTGTTGTTGTTGTTGTTGTTGTTGTTGTGTGTGTGTGTGTGTGTGTGTGTGTGTGTGTACGAAGGTACGTTTGCATATCTGTTGAGGCCATAGGTAAACCCTGGGATATTTTTCCCCAAGAACCACGAGTCATAAAGTGAGACAGGGTCTCTCATTAACCTGGGGCTCATAAATGATTAGGCTAGGCTAGTTAAACAGTAAATGGCCAGCCGGGCGGTGGTGGCGCACGCCTTTAATCCCAGCACTTGGGAGGCAGAGGCAGGCGGATCTTTGTGAGTTCGAGGCCAGCCTGGTCTACAAAGTGAGTCCAGGACAGCCAGGGCTACACAGAGAAACCCTGTCTCAAAAAAACCAAAAAAAAAAAAACAGTAAATGGCCATGACTCACTTGTATCTCCCTCCACAGGGTTATTATAAATGCATAACCACCAGGCCAGGCTTTTGTTTTCATGTCAATTCTTGGGCCTAAATTCAGACTCTTTTGCTTGTACAAGCACTTTACAAACTGCGCTGTCTCCCCAACTCTTCAAATGACAAGACTTTAAAATTCAATTTTAAAAGCATGGACTTTACAAACACTAGATTTTGTATCACTATTACTATTCTTATTATTACTTATTGTAGTTACAGTTTTCTTCTCTTTCATGTTCCAAACTCCAAAGAGTGTTTGTTTCCCTTCCTGCCATAGATTATTAACCACTTTAGCCTTTCATCTCAGGAAGAATAACTCTGATAGTGAAATATGGATAAACTTTCCTCGTTCACTGTTAATAAAAAAAAGTAATGGAAACTAGTTTGCTGAGTTTCATTATTAACTTACTAATTGCGTATGTGTGTATGTATGCGCCTGCTCTGAGTGCATGTGTGTGCCATATGTGTAGAGCTTGTGGCAGCCAGAAGAAGCAGCATTTGATCCCCTGGAGCTGCAGCTACAGGTGGTTTTGAGTTACCACATGGATGCTGGGAGCAGAACCCTAGTCCTATGCAAGATAGTGAAGGCCTCCACCCATTAACCCATCTCTCCAGGTTTCATTATTTTAAGAATATTTTTTACATCCCAAATTAATGAATGTTTATATTTGTTGAAAATGCTGTCAACTTTGAGAGCTTTTGAAAATATTTGTTTTGGGAAAATTTATACAAAGTGTTCTATATTCTTATTTTTGTATTTGATGACGTCAATGAGAAATTCCTTCCTGATTCATAGCTTAGTTGCTACAATTTTCACAACATATGCAGCAAGGGTTATGCTACTTGTGTGAAGGATTTTTTTTCAATACTGACTACTCTGACAATAAATAACACACATACAAATAGAAGGGAATAAATGCTCAAGTTAACTGCACCAGTGTAAGCTTCTGCTTCCTGCTATGAACAGTGGTGAGATGGGCTAGAAGGGTCACTCCCCGTTTGTCTAAGAACGTTGTATTTGGATTTACGAATTGCTGTGTCGCTGGAACATCTCCTTTTCTCCATTGTCTCTGTCTGTTCATGGATTTCAACAGGAAACATACCCAACTTCCTACCATCTGCTGTGCACTCAGGACTGACATCGAGGTCAGTTTCTCTATGCCCACTGTCGCCCAGTGTAGAGCACTTCCATCCTGTAACCCAGCCACTTCTTTGTTATGTCAGTTGCTGTGTTAAACCATTTGAATATTCATATGACAGAAGAAAGCAGGAAGACTTTTGCCAATGGGGTAGTGGTTGCTGCTGATTAATTACAAGTCCGTTAGTGAGCAATGATGTGAAGTTGAATTTTATATGATTTTTTTTAATTTAAGAATTATTTTTGTTTATTTTACATTCCAATCACCATCCCTCTCCCTCCTCTCCTCCCAGTCCCACCCTCCCATCCAATGTCCCCATATCATCCCCCCTACCCAGTACCAACCCACTCTTGGTACATCAAATCTCATCAGGACTACATGCCTCCTTTTCCACTGAGGCAAGATAAGGCAACTCTGCTAGAAAAATGAGCTCTAGAGGAAGACAACACTTTCTAAGTTAGAGCTAGGCCCTGTTCCAATTGTAAGGGAATGCACTTGAGGACCAAACAGTCCAACAGTTTCATATGTGTAATGGGCCTAGGACCAGTCCTTGCAAGTTCTTTTTTGGTGGTTCAGTCTCTTTGAGCCCTGCTTGTGTCTGAGTTAATTGGGTATGTGGGTCTTGTGGTGTCCTTGACCCCTCCGGCTTCCTCAAACCTTCCCCTAACTTAAGTTTCCTGATTTTTGCCTAATGTTTGGCTGTGGGTCTATGCATCTGTTTCCATTATCTACTGGATAAAGCTTCTCAAAGGGCAGTTATTTTGGACTCCTATCCAGATACCTTTGTCCATCTACTTCCAATATTTATTTTATCTCTCCTACTTAGAGGGGTTCAAGTCTCATCCCTTGAGTTCTCCTTGTTACTTAGTTTCTTTGGGTCTGTGGATTGTAGCATGGTTATCCTGTACGTATTGGCTAATATCTGCTTCTGAGTGAGTAAATACTATGTGTGTCTTTCTGGGTCCGTGTTATATCACTCAGGATGACCTTTTCTGGTTCCAACCATTTGCCTGTAAATATCATGATGTCCTTGTTTCTGATAGTGAAGTAGTATTCCATTGTGCAGATGTACCACAATTTTTTTATCCATTCATCCATTGAGGGACATATGGTTGTTTCCAGTTTCTGGCTATTACGAATAAAGCTGTTATGAATACAGTTGAGGAGTAGTATGGCTGGGTCTGGAGGTAAATTATTCCCAATTTTCTGAGAAATTGCCAGATTGATTTCCAAAGTGGTTGTACAAGTTTGCACTCCCACCAACAATGGGAGTGTTCGGCTTTTTCCATATCCTCACCAGCGTATGCAGTCACTTGAGTTTTTTATCTTAGCCATTCTGACAGGTGTGAAATAGAATCTCAGAGTCATTTTGATTTGCATTTCCCTTATGACTAAGGATGTTGACCATTTCTTTAAGTGCTTCTCGACCACTAGAGTTTCTTCTGTAATGAATTCTTGGTTTATCTCTATACCCCATTTTTAATTTGGATTATTTGATTTGTTGGTATTTAATTTCATGAGTTCTTTATATATCCTGGATATTAGCCCTTGGTCAGATGTGGGGTTAGTGAATATCTAGGTAAGACAGCCACTGTATTTTATTTTACAGCTCACTAATTGCTATGTTGTTAGACTAAAAATTCCAATATTCCTACCAAAACAAAATCAGTTTCACGAGTGAGAGAATATTGGCTACCCAGTTTAAATTTGACATGTCATGTCTTTTTATATTTCTCTTTCTTTCTTCCTTTCTTTCTTTTTTGATAAAGGGTCTGTCTACATAGCCCAGGCTGCCCTGGAACTTATGGAATTCTCTATGTAGACCAGGTTATCCTAAAACTCACAAAGATCCACTTGCCTCTGCCTCTGAAGTGTTGAGATTAAAGGCGTGCATTTATTATGGATGTGATTTTATATTTCAGTGATCACTCGCTCACCCAGTATTTCATCAGTTGCACTACTGGGTGAACCTTGAATTAATATTTACCAGATAGTAATGAAAACAAGACAAAATATACAAACAAACAGATGAAAATAAAAAAATATATAGTGTAAGAAATAGGATAGATGGGCTGAAAACAAATACCCAAGACTGCTTTGTTTAAAAGAAACAGGGCAGGCAGGTGGCTCAGACCACAAGAGCATTTGCTATGCAAGCATGAAGAACTAAGTTCAGATCTCAGGGCCCATGTAAAAAGCAGGACGTGGCCACCAGCTCCTGAAATCCCAGCACTGTGGGGGACAGGGAGAGAAGGGTTTCTTGGACTTGCTGGCCACCAGCATAGTTCCAGGTTCAATGAGAGATCCTGTCTCAAGGAAATAAGACAGACTGTAACAGAGGAGGACATCCAACACACATGCAGATAACACACATACACACACACACTTATGTGCATTCACTCACACCTACATACTAAAAAATAAAAATAGTAGTAGGAAGAGTTATAATGCTAAACTCACTGTACTGGCATCTAAAATATAATTATGTTTTTTGTTTACTTTCAGAGAATGTAATAAGGTAGTAAATTACATTATTACTAAAAGTCATATTTGCTTAGGATATCAGAACAAATTTCTCTACACTAACCTTATATTCATATGCATATACTTTTTTACCTATGCTATTATCTATCTATACACACACACACACACACACACACACACACACACACACACACAAACATATATATACACACACATACATCTACCTATGGATCCTTACATCCCATGATATGTCATCAATTTTATGTAATATTTGACTTGCAGATAGACTTGAACCTCAGGGTCTGACTTTGTAACTTACACTGCATAATTACATTGAGATATCATACCATGATCAAATGTGTGCTACATTGTCAAAACCAATCACTTTTTCTTACTTTAATCCTTTATCTTTGACATTTTTTAGGTCTATGTTACAGAAAACTATTCTGTGTACATAAAGGTGACTTCATACATTTTAATTTTTAATCAACTATTATTTTTAAACAGCATCACATCATGTCTCTAGCCATTAGAATATACCTATATCTTACATAAAATCTTTAAAGGTTGAGTATTTATACTTTTCATTTTGTTGAAACAAATTGTATCTCCAGGAATATTTACTATTTCCATAATTATTTTAAAATTTGTTCTTTATTTGATAGAAACTAATGATAGTGATAACTATGTTAATTAAAGGGTAATATTAATGGACATTTAGTTCCTTGCCAAACTATAAATATGAAATCCTCTTTAAATGCCATTGTACACTCACTGATCAGTGAGGTGACATCTGGGCCACATTGTCATCTTCCCTTGCAACAAAAATCCTCATGGCTCATCTTAAAACCTTTCTGGAACTTGAGTCTGCATATAGAAGCAGCATAGTCTTCATGTGTTTAGTGTACATAAACACATAGTCTTCATGTGTTTAGTGTACATAAACACATAGTCTTCATTAGCTTTAGTGTACCTAAAGTATTTAAAGTGTTGTTTTGAGTTTTCATTTCCATGAATTCAACTTAGCAACAAATGTAGTCATTTATCTATTGCTCTAAGAGTTTAGAAACCATAAATATAATGAGAAAACTTTTAACTCAAATTATTGTGTTATAAAGAGACATATTCATTTACTGCCATATTAATCTGCATATATTCAAAATTAAACCCTGACTTTGGGAATCTGAATGTCTAATTATTAAACATTAAAAAAAATAAACTGCAGGTATTTGAACTTGTTTTGCTCAAGTGTGATGAAAATATTAAAAGCATACACTTGTGGTTTTATAGTTGAATTATCTTTACATATACTATTAGACTACACATCTTGAAAGTATTTATTAAGACCTTTCTAGACTGAAAGCAAACAGAATCATAGCAGCTAATTTTCCAAATAAGGTTTTAGGAGGATTAAAAAAAAAAACAAACTGTGAATAGAGAGATCGATGTTTCAGTTTAGAGTGCTCACTACCTCACTAGTGACCTGAGTTATGTTCTGTGCACACACATTGGGTGGCTCACAGCCTGTCACTCTAAGAGATCTGATTTTTTTTTTCTAGTCTCTGGAAGTATTTACACTTACGCACCCACACCCTCACACAGACATATACACATAAATAAAGTTGAAGTCTTTTAAATTGTTTGGAGTCTTTCACAAAGTGATCCACAACTGTTCTTTAGATTGAAGCTTTGAAGTTCTGTACATTTCTATCACATTCTTTAGTTGTTATTATCCATGAAGCATCTTTTCAAACATGCAAAGTAAAATGTCAGTATTTGTTGTTCTATGGAAGTTCTTTTTAAATAACCAGTATCACTCCCAAATTAGATGGAGATTTAGTTGTCTGATAAATAAACAAAAGAGCTGGTTATTCTTGGGAAAACTATTCTTATAGGGAAGCCAGCCGTCACAGAGACCCTAGGATGAAGTTTCTCTGCTGGACCTGTGCGGAAACAGAGCAAAGAGGACAGGAGGAGCAGACTGAGTTTTATAGGAAGAGGGCGATGAGACCAGAGAGGAGAGACGCTCTCCCATGTGAGACAGAGACTCTTGGTCTTGCAAACTACTACAGATATTCTTGTTAAAAGCAAAGAAGCTTCATACATAGTTGGCATCAGCCTTCCTTTTCTTTAAGTTCAAATCTAGGCAAGATGTTAAATAATTTACATTTTAAACAAAAAGCACCCAAATTCCAGTCACAGCCTGTTAAAAGTCTGTTTCCACTCATCTTTCTCAGATTTTGTTGACCTCAACTTGTCTTTATTTGACTTAATTTTCTATAAATATGAGAATTGTAGTTGATTTAAAATATTAGTTAAAATGTTCCATTGTCATTTTTTTTTTAAAAGTCAGCTGTTATCATCATGGCGTTTCTTGTGTTTCAAGGGGTGAGAGGAAAGGAAACGAGCAGAGATGTGTGCTTTTACAATATACTCTTATGTTTTCAAACTTGACTGCATGTTTCCTGCTTTTCTATGCATTTACTCTACTTGGGATTCAATGAGCTCCTTTGATTTTTAAGCTTGGGTCATTTATTGATTCTAGTGTGGCCTAAGCAGTTATTTCCCATTCACTTTCACTTCATATTTATTACTCATAGAGCAGTGATTTCTCAGAGGATAGTAGTCAAGTGTCTCAGAGATCCTGCATTAATTGTTATTTTACTTCATTTTCAATTTGAAAACCTGAGAATTCAAAATTAGTAAGTCTTTCACTGTGTCCAGTTTGCATGAACATTAGTCAAATACACTAATTTTCATAGGTTCTTACTTGAAACCTATTTTTCATTTGAAACCCTCAATATGCATGCTATCCATATTGAAACATGTCCATAACCCTGCACATCTTTCTACAATGGCCTTCTTTAGAATAGCATTCTTTAGAATAATATTATTCTCCAATTGTCTATATATTAGTTTATTCACTTTCCTCACAATAGACGTGGATTGTTTTAAATTTTTGTTTATATTTTTTGTTTTGCATTACTTTTTTGTTCTGTTTTCTGTTTGTTTGTCTCTGTTGTATTTGAGCATGCATACCTGTGCACATGTAGGAGCCAGAGGGCAACCTCAGGTCTCTGAATGAACGGTGTTTACTATTGCACTGCACATGGAGGTCTAGGGAGGTCTTTTTAGATGTGGAGATAAAAATAAATCACCTCTCCATGTTTGAAAAGTCTCAACTAAAGTGCAGTTGTTTGCATTGGCTTGTCAATGGATGTTTATGAGGTGAGCATAATCCTGTTATGGCCACAGCAATGAAATAGATCCTTTGCAGATAGCTAGTGAAGGACTGTGTGAGTAGTGATCTATTGGAATTTTAATGATTTTAATGCTTCAGCGATAGGAGATGTGGCTTCTGCTCTGGTTAATGTCGCTCTTACTGGCCACGGTAAAAATGGAGGTGAAATCAGGTTTTAAATACTGAGAAAGAACCACATCTACCCACGTCACCAGCAGCGAACATGCCATTTACTACTGTTGTCTTGTGCTGTCTGTTGCTTTAGCTCACTGTAGAACGGGAATGTTTCTGATAGTTTTCTTTTTATGTTTCTTATTTATTGTGAAGCCCAAGAGAAGGGGCGTTGCTAATAATGATTTCTGGGAAAAGTCAGTAAGATAGATCCTCATGCAGGAGATGTCAGTTCTTGCCTGAAATACCACTTGAGTGCAGATAGAGCTGTCAGATCCGACTGTGAGTTTAGCCTTCTTATCACGTGCTATCATCAGCATTTTGTTCACAGCACATTCTTGCTTGGTACATTCTGTTCCTTCTTATGGTGAAAATTTGTAATAGAATAAAGCTTCACATGGAGCTCTGCTTTAAAGGGCATGTTGGGAATGTTAATACATTTCTAGGTTTGTTTTTGAGGCACAGTATCACACATTCTAGACTGGCCTAGAACTCGGGTATCTGAGATTGATCTTGAACTCCTAATCTTTCTGCTCTGCCTCTAAGTTCTGGGATTGAAAGTGTATGGCACCGTCCTAGCTATATTTCCAGTTTCTGATGATTCATATTGAGCATACCTGCTTCCTAGAAATCTATAAAATTAGTGCATCTTCAGACGCAAATGATTTATTTTTGTAGTGGCTTTAGCATTTCACATGTTTAAACTTCCAATTTCCTGTTATCTGCTTCTTTGTAATTCAGTACAAATAGGTCATCATTTGGCACCTACAGAGTGTTATCTGTATGGTACTTCATTAAAGGCCCCCAGAATAAAAGAGGAAAAGTAAATGTGATAGGGCCTTTTGTACAAGGCAAGGGTCTGAGAGATTCTTTGTTGGAGCTTTGTGAAGCTTAAGGTGAATTTGAATACTCTTTCTCATTGGGAAAAGTAAGAATTAAGAAGTTTGCATTAAATTTATATTGGTCCAACCCTACACTACTTCTAAAGAAGTATTGAGAAAAAACAAACAACAGAGCCTCAGAGGGTGACTATTATGAGTCAAAGTCAAGGTTGGGTTATGTAAGAAGATGAACTGCCATGGTCACTTATTTTAAATCACTCTTCCCAACATTAGCACCCTAAACCCAAGTTAGAAAGAGAAAAAGACTAAGCTATATAGTTGTCTTTGTGTAACAACAGGGAAATATGTGAGCTTAGCCTAACCTTTTTCCTGTCTCTAAGTGAACTGATTTTTTAATATCAGCATCATAAACAGTAATTATCCAAAATTCAGTCTTGTCCTTATGTGTCCAATGGTCATACAGACTTTTTATATTATGAAAAATTATAGGGATAATATTATAATATTCAAGATGTATGAAGACATTTATAAGAGCTATAAAAGTAAAATAAAGGTATATGAATAGTTCACTAACCATTCAACATAAGGTTGGGTTAAATGTCTGTATTATTAGTCATCAAACTAAAGTTTTAGTACAGAAAAAAATCTTACAGTGTGGATTTACAGTTTTTAAGATAGCAGATAGAATGTGTCTTTGAGTGAAATTGGGTTTGAAGCCTTCAAATGCATCTCTCCAACCCTGGTAGCTTCTGGGGCACCTGTAGAATCCACAGTAGTTCATGAACCACAGAATGAAAACACCACTGATTTAGAGAAATAATTGGCTAATACTTTACTTAGGGCCTCCTCCTCAAAGAGACTTTTGGTAGTTGTCTATAAAGAAAGGATTCTCAAGCTATTTGAATTTTACTAAAAAGCATGGATATTTTATATTATTAGTTGAACAGAGAAACATGTGCCCTAGCTAACAATGTGGCTAAAATATATGAAAATTGCAGATGCTACCTCTTCTGGTTAAATGTAATGAACCACTGGATACAAAAACAGTAGGGTATACCTAGTGTTATAATATATTTATACACAAATGAACAAGCATATTTAAAAATTTAGCCAATGATATCCCTCCCAGTTGCCTGAAAAAAACATGAAAAAGAAGACTGTATATTGTAGGGTTTGACGTGCTAACTATAGATTACACATTTATGGAAAATGCTGAGTATAGATTCTAAGATTTACTAGTCAAACTGCTGATTCCTCACACTCACACCCTTGAGCAGATCTGCAATTCAGACAGGTTTACCTGCATGTTAACTGTCAGGTGCAATCCAAACAAGAGAATGAGTTCACCAAATCTCTGACAGAGCAGTTAGTGGTGGTTCCAAAAAAACAAAACATAAGTAGATTTATGGCCTGACCTTTAATAACATATAAATAAATAATACTGTAAAGAAATTTAATTGTAAGGGAACTTCTTTTTGGTCACTGAATTCATTCTTAGAAAATTAATATTTCTTTTAACGTTATTAAATATACAAGTGTACAGAAAATGCAGTAGTGAAAAATAAGATGTCTTGGGCAATCCCACTTCTGACGGTTGGCTGGTGATCTGTCCATTAGCCTTTTACTTCCTAGACACATATTTGCTCAGTTATGGTCATGTCTATATAAATGTTTGCCATTTTCCTTGTACTACCATTTTCCTTCATCCTTTAAAGTTTTTCTTATTGGTGACATGGTATTGAGTTAGATGAATCATAATTTATTTTTCTGAAATTTTGAGCAGAAATATAAATTGATATTATAGTTTTGCTATTACAAAATTCCTATGGTGAATATTTTAAAATCTGTCTATCCACTTTATTGGTTTGGAGTCCCAACATAAGATTAGAATAGAAGTAGTAGTAGTGGTAGTAGTTGTTGTTATTGATGTAGCAATTGTAGTAGTAATTGTTGTTGTCATAGAGTAGCTGTTGTTGTTGAAGTAGCACCAAGATAAGAAAGAATAGAAGTGTTTTTAGACCATTTTTGCATCGTTGTTTGTCATAGAGAGTTTGCCAATTTACACTCACTTTTAAATGGCATGTGAATTGTTTCCTTGCCATGGAAATTCAGTAATTAAATGATGGTTAAATATAAGGTTGAATGAAACATGTTTTAAAAGAAAGACACTTTTATTTCTTTAAAATTATGGCTTTTATTAGATAGGTAATGATGACCTACAAAGAGTGTATAGAATGATGCCAGTTACCAACATAGAAACACTTTTTTAAAAATATTTATTTATTATTCATTCATTCATTTTAACATCTCATTCACAGCCCTTTCCCTCCTCTCCTAAACACTTATTTTTAGTTGGTTGGGAGTGACTTGGTTTGTAACTAATTTGCCTAATTGATTTTAGTTTATTGAGAGAGATCAACAATTTAATATTTGAATTATCATAATAAATTTATAATGCAATGTACTTTAAAATACTTGATTATAGCCCTAAAGTCAGTAGTAAATTCATATTTGTTCTACCTAGTTTTAGTTTCTTTAAATATTTAGCAATTTCTACCTCTAATATTTTCCCATGGAAAATGAATAAATTGAGTCACACTTCCCTTGCATTCAAGGAGTTCTATATCCCCAAAGCAAAAGACAGATGTGTATTCGTAATTCATTTTGAAAGTCATGAAGTGATATGGTACTAATTTAATTCAATTTTTATTGAAAAATGTTGTTATCACTCAAATATGACTCAGGCGTGTAGAGCATCAAATTCAAGTTAGTTGTATTAATGCCTAAATATGAGATACGGAAACTGACCAAGACATCAGAACAGTATATGTGGATTTCATGTATGGTTAGAGAATGATCCTAAATTCATAAAACTATTTAGAAAAATAGAGTCAAAAATTCTGGAGACCAAGAAAATTGAATTATATGTTCATATTAGCAACTATGATTTATGGTATATGTTATGTATTAATATAAAACTTATACCACCTGACTTTGTTAGGCACAAAGTAATAAAATACGTATTTGTAGAAATAGTGTTGCTTCCAAAATTATGTAGAAGACAAAAACTTTGATGGATGATTGCCTTTTAGCAGACGTCAATATAAACTCTACCTCTTTTTGGTCTTTATGGTTTTCAGATTTCAAAAATGTCTAAAATTTCTAAATTTGTTGAGCTTTGTTTAAGAAGAAAATGGACAAAAGCCAAATGTTTGTGTTTTAGCTTCTCTTCTTCCACAATGTTTTTAAAAATTGTTTCTCATGCTCCACGTATTGTGAATGAGCACTCAGCTTAGGGGAACCTCTAGCATGAGAAACTTTTGAGAGTAGATGTAATAGCAAATGGAAAAGTCTTAATCACATGATAATTCTGTCCTAACCTAAGAGAGACTGGAGTAGCATTTGGCCAGTGGAAGGACTCTGGATAGAAGTCACATGGTAAGCCAACAGTATTATAGGAAAGGGTAAGGCAGAGTCTTCATCAATAATTGAAATTTTGCTTTCAAATGATTATTGGATTAGTGACTATTCTGTGAATCAAAATGTCCATGCAACCTTCACTAAAGTGTTTAGAAATTGGACTGGAAATTTTTAAATTGCATAATTCAAGTAAATAGTCTTCATTTGGGAAAAACTATCTATAGTGGTGTAACAAATGGGTCGGCAACATAGGACACAATCTAGAATAAGGCTGTGAACTACAAAAGCCATTCATATATATGGCACAAAGAAAACAGCTATATCCAATCTTGTGTTTCCTTATCCTTAGTTTTAATGACTTCTTACATATGCTTCTCATATACACATTTTAGAATCACTGAATTGTATATGAAAATTCATCCATTTTATCCTAGAAATGTATGAGGTGATATCATTGATAGTTTGTTTTCTATGACAGTGGTACCACACTTCAGGTACCAATAGCGGAGTTTAAGTTCCACAATGATTTTTTTTCCTGTGTGGATTTTAGCTTACCATTAAATAAGTAAACATTCTGTAGACAATAAATAAAATAAAATAAAATCTGAGTCCTAATGTGTTGAGTCAAGGAATATGACTTTGTGACTCACGCGGATATTGTTCTGAGCTTGGGTATCATTAGCTGTGTCAAATATGGAAGGCAGATGTTCCTTCACGTTTAAACAACTGCTTCAGTATTTCACTGTGGATTTCCTTCTTTCCTCAGGGCCGGTGCATTAACTTCTCCCGAGTTCCACATCAATAAGACCAGAGCACAAAGAACGAGAAGATAAGAAGACGGTACATCTTCATAATGTTGATTTCCAACAGGATGGACAGTCTAGTGCATCTCAGAAGTTCTTGGGACAGCAGCCCTGTTCCTCTCTGTCGGGAAATGTCTCCTCAGCCTTCTGCTTTCTGTGTGGCAAACATTTTAAACACTTATTCGGCCTCTTCTACATGAGAGGTGATGAAAGTCGGCGATGACTCATGAGTCATGACGCTGAAAATAGAGAGGAATGTTCATTCGCATGCTGCAGTTTATGCAATGCCCGTTTGAATGTGTAAGAGGACAAAGCAGACACAATGATGATGTAATGATACCAAAGCAAGGACTGCAAATCCACCAGCCATGCAGGCTCGTAATGGGGACTGGTGCTTTTGACATGGGCGCATGGCGTGTGTGCTTTTGTTTGGCGAGATCCTTAGCTACACGCAAAACGTGAAATTTTCCACCAGGCTAAACAGATAATGGAGTCCACTGCCTTGTAGCTATGACAGATAGCAAAGCCTTTTCGAACCCTCCATTGCTTTGTGCCTTACGGGAAATTTCTGACTAGAAAATTTTGTCACTGTTACACTGAAAGTGCACACGCATGACAAAATGTAGATGAGACGCCTCAAGGTACTGGATGCAAAGATTGTGCCCTTTAGTTTTCCAAGACACCTTTCTTTCATTATGCACTTGGGATAAGAGAATTAATAGAGCGTTAATTCAACAGGAAGACCGCCTCCAACCAAAGACCTGGAGTGCAGCATAAAGATTTGTGATTTGAGACCTTGTCCCCAGCCTGGTAGATCCCCTTTCTTGGTGTTTGGGATTTAGCAGTGCATAAAGCATTAATATCTGTAAACACATCTAGGTGTTTGTTTGGATTTTAATTTAAGGAAGCGGTAACCACAAAGCTTCCGCTCAGGGCTTTTCTTCCTTCAAGTCTCCAAGGGCTCTTCAGCGTCACAAGCCAGCAACTCTCTTTGCATGAAAATTTCAAAGTTTAATTAATATAATTAAAGGCAACAGCAAGCGGCAGCCTGTGAAGATTTTGCTCATCTTTTTTATGCCTTTTGACATTGAATGACCTATCACTGTATGTGTGTTACTTGGAAATTGAGGAGCACCACACCTTGGTTGTGATTCAGCTTGGGAAAAAGACCTCCTTCCTTCAGTTTATAAATTAAAATTGGGAGGGGCGCCATCAGAAAGCATTGACAATGTATGTACTATAAATTTTTAGAAATATCATCATCGTGTCACATCGCTGATGCCAAATTATGTTAGCGTGAGCAGAAACAGGGTGGGGGAGGGAGGCGGCAGCAGCTGAAGGAAGTAGCTCGGATGATCTAGTCACTTTCGATACTGTACTTGAGATGCGAAATGGATATTCGACTGGAAACCTGACAAAGCGCGCCTGCTTTGATGTGAACTGGTATAGACAATGACCAGTGGCTGGGTCAGTGGGATGTCTCTCTGCGAGCACAAAGGCTTATCAAATGACACTAAAAATAAGTTCAACAACCATCACTTTGGAAGGGAGAAGGCAAACGTTTCATGTTTGGCGGGCATGTGAGTGCACAAGATGGAAAGAAGGATTTAGAGCACCCTGGTATAATTACCCACATTGTGCTCTTCATGGAAATTTCAAAGGACTGCAGTGATACTTTTGGTTGGTGTCTAGGTTTGTGGCACTGCTCCAAGAAGCCTCTTATGCACACATACAAATATACAGATGCACACACATACCCTTTAGCTTGAATCTTTTTTGCTCAACCTTATTTATGTCACTGACTGACTGGGTTCAAAGTCACACCTCCACATATTAGTGAATAAAATTTTTACCCGTGTCTCTGTTATCAGTTTCTTTAAGTTCTACATAGAGATTACGCTTTCTTGGGTTGCATACACAACTTCTCTGGTTAGTAACAAGATGGAATTCTATTCATTTGCAAAACGTCCAGCATGTTCACAGTTGATTCACAGTTGATGCTATGGGTACAGTCTGTGTGTGCACGTGCAATGTAAGTAGGCTGATGCGTACACCCAACTTTTCCTGTAGTGAGTCCTTGTAGATGTTTCTTAGGTGTCCGCTTCCAGGGCAGGACCTATGGCTACTTTCTCCAATGGGCACTTCATTTCTGATATAGACACCTCCATCAGTGATATTTTTAAGAGCATCAAAAATACTACCGAAGCTCTGGCTATGTTTCTTTGGTAACCACTTTAAGTTTTCACAGAATCATGTAGCATATTTGCACCATGAGGAATGTAAATAAACCTCTGCCTTTAAAGGGCAAAATAGCTTTCTTGAGATTTGTTGCACTGGCTGGAGATGTGGAATAAAAATACGACAAAAGAGCTATAAATGAAGAGGGTGGGTCACGAGATTATACATAGGCTGAAAAAGTATCATTCACAATGCTCAAAGACAGATGGAATTGCATGGCCCTTAAAGTTATAAACCCAATTAATGTTATGCTTTAATCACAAACTTAACCAGAAATGAGAAAAAATTTGTTTTTAAAATTAATCTTCTTGGCAAAGGACACTGAAAATCTCTACATGACACTTTCATACATAGCAATAGCTCCCATTTGATTTGTCTGGACACGATGTCAGTCGGGATCTCCTTCTTTGTACAAACAAATGAGTCTTGACCATCATCCACTTGTGTTGCATAAGGTTGCAAAAGCAATTAAGTGGGAAATGACTCCTAACTTATGTGTCTCCTCTGCCTAGAAAGAAAGTTTTGAAGGCATCTATATATATTTCATAACAATGTCTGTTCTTTATGGATTTGATCCATAAATATTTATCTATCTGAAAACTTTGATACTTGGAATGTTTTCCGTAAAGCATTTGGTGCTCCAAGAAGAAACATTTGGTGCTGAGAATTGCAGCTCTGATGCCTTCCTTCCCCCAAGTTAATTCTATTTTAAAAATTTATATTTCCTTCCCAATGAGATGCAGAGTAAAACTTGAGAGCCTCCATTGACTAGGGAGAGGCATCTGTCATCTGTGGCTCATTACTGCTTTGTAAGCGTATATAAGGTTTAAAACCTTATATTTAAAATTGTTGAGAAGTTTTGCTTATATTTCCAATGAACTTTGTTCTAATCATTTAAATAACAAATTATTCATTATTTTAAAATAAATCCTTACTTAGGCTTAAGATTTGAGCATCTCTATGAACTGAACTTCTTCATCTCAGTGTCTGGCCCGTACTTACTGCTCAGAGGTAGACTTATTTCTTTAAGATTGAAACACTATTTGTATTGTGGTGAACAAGTTAATGGAGACATTTCTGGTTAATTGGCTTACAGATGTTATGTTTGAAATTTCTGAAAACAAAATATAATAAGGTTATAAATACAAGCATTAGAAAGCAGTTTAATTTCTTCCTTGGAATATTCTGACTAACTTTTATTAAATTTTCATTCCTATCATATTAAGAAGTTTATTAGAATATAATTACTACTCTCAAAGTGGTATGTATATGCACACAGGGAAGATGTATACAACCCCCTCACACACACACACTTTAAATGTTTTTACTAATTGCTGCATATGTTGTACAGTTAAAGAAAGTGGTAGGCAGGGGAAGCTAGAAAATATTGTCTGTAGTCAGTGTAACTATAGGGAAGTCTTGGTAGATTAGTGATATGTCTAGTAGATTTCTACAGAATATTCTGAGAACACATTAATTTTAGCATATTTCTGTATCTACTAGAATTTTATTCAGTCAGCTGGGTAAAAGAAAGAATAAATTTATTGAAAGTCCATAATGTAGCAGACCTTGTGCTTATTTGTAAAATATATTTTTGTATTACTGCCAGGAGAAAACTCTAATATGAAAATACATGGTATAGCATATACATGTATGTATAAATGTGCTTTTTAAGGTTGCTTTACTCATTGGTCAGCCTAGGAAGTAGGTGAGGGACCTAGTGACCAGCCAGCTGGCTGGCTTGAGAGGCCAACAGTTCAGTAATATCAAAAGTTCCTCCCAGTTCTGATGGTTGCATTAAAATGGTTGAATCAGATGTTTTAATGTTTATCTCAAATTTGTAATGACTGCCTTCTCCCTTGTAACGTTTGGTATATTAACTCTATAAACTGCTGAACTATACCATATAATTGTATAATTACTCACAATGGTGTAAATTCTTAGTTATTTTTTTACAGTAGAATTTGTCAAAGCTACTGGAACTGTAGTCAGTGTGTGACAAAAACCTCTCAGAAGATGAGCAGAACATTGGTAAATGTAATAATACAGTTCATTCTGATCTTACAGTCTATCTGGGTATCTCAAGTGTGCATGTAAAGAGGCAAAACCAAACCAAAACAACAACAGCAAAAAACAAACAAACAAACAAAAAAACCCTGTTTGAATGACTTATGAAATAGCTTACACATTAAAGAAATTTAAAATTTCTCCAAGTCAACGTTGGACAAAAAAAAAAAAAAAAAACAGCCCACTTAATTAGTAACAATTATGCTTGTGTTGTCTGTAGCAGATAGCAGGAACTATTTTGTTGAGTGATTTAACATAGTTTAGGATCTGTAGTATGTTCAGGTAGTTAACTTTGCACAAACATACCCTAGTCTCAATGTAGAAGCCTACTCTAAGAATTCCATTTTTAAAAAAATCCTAATTTTTTTCCTCCTAATCATTGTGAAGTTATTGTATCTCAGATGAATTATCTTTGCAAGATTGCAAATGTAAGTCATAATATAGAGTAAATTTTAACATGATTAAAATCTATATTTAAGTAGATTCAATTTAACTAGAAATATTAGAATTCACAGAGTGTAGAACATTAAAAAAGAATGCATTGCCTTCATGAAGGAAAATACAAGCTGATGGTAAACAATTCAGATGCAAACAAAAGGGCTGAGCACTTTCAAAACCATAAATGGTAAAGGAAGTTCTTGCGTAATGTGTTAAATTTGGAACAAATCTAAATCTTTTGGCATGCTCATAGACTCCTCCATCTGATTTGTAAAAGTAATTAGGGAAAGAAAAACTCAAAATGTGAAACAAAACTGACCAGTTCTAGCAGATGACACCTATAAATGGAATTTTGACTTGAAATTCTGATGTGAAATATGACACTTACCATGATCACACTAAAGTTCTTCAACTTCTTCTACTTAAAAAAAAATCTTTTAATTCTAAAAGTTTCTGCTAATTAAACAGAGCAATGACAGACCTTCACTTTCTTTAAATACTTTGTTTTTGTGAGGCTGTCACACAGAAAGAATGATTATATTTTAAACAATATGTTCAAGTGTAAAAATTTTCAACAAATTCTTAATGTTTTTTTTTTATGGAGGAATTTTTGAGGAGATTTGTAATGAGCATCTTGAGACTCCTCTAAGGAGAAAGATATTTCAGAAAACTGGAAAGGATTGTAAATAATTTTTGGAAGCTATTGGAGATTGCATAATCGCCTATACTGTACTTTTCAGGAGATTCAGTGGCATACTCCACAACACTAAATAAGAAAGTTATTGCGGCACCATGGTTGCCTAGTAACTCAGTGCTGTGCCACTGCACAGGAGCTACTGACCAGATGCATTTCTAACACTAAGCCAATACTTTCAAAAGTTCCTATCAAATGACAGAGAAAAGCTAGTATATTGAGCTTCCTGGGTACATACCGTGTATTTCTCAAGTTCCTCAAATAGGCCTCACGAACAGGCTAGGAGTCAATTTTCTTTAAAAATATTTCCTGTAGCTTCAAAAATCAGTTTGATCAATTTCACCTCAAGGTTATAATCACATATGTTCATAATTACTGGCTTCGAGAACCTCTTATTATCAAGTAAATCGAGCGGAGATGGTCTATTTCATTTCCTATGGCTACTGTAGCAAAGCTCTACATTTTCACTGTCCCAAATACAGAACTCATTTATTCTCTCACAGTTCTGGATGTAAGGAGTCTGAAAATGACTTCTTTTCTTTGCTCTCTTCAGCTTCCATTGCCACCTACAATAAAAATATAGCTTCATCCACCTCCAAAATGCTTCACACCAGCCTATAGTCTTCCCATCACCAGTTGTCCCTGATCTCCTGCTGACACATAAAGATCATTGTGACTGTCCTGTGCCCATGCATGTAATTCAGCATGAACTTGCCTGTAGGTTCCATTTCTCCACACAGATTATCAGTCATGAGCACTGGAGAAGATAAGGATACTGAGAAGGCCATTACTCAACCCACTGCAAACTTGTAAGAATCTTCCTTTTAATAAATGCTATTTTAAAAAATCTACTGTCATAAGAAACACACAAGCTAGGCTCAGCTTTTAGTGATAAGTCCTCCTCTATATGAATTTATTATCTTGATATGCCATGATTGGAGTAGAGATAGGACCTCCTTTTATCTCCACTCTTTGTTGCTGTACTTTTTTTTTTTTTTTTTGTATTTTACTTGAGACTTCATGCAAGGAGTATAGATAGATAGCTAACACACACATTGCTGGGAGATGTTTGCCAGATGAGATTCTCCCAGAAGATGGGAGCATGTGTTCAGAGTCTTGTTTCCTTCCAAGCATCTGTGCAGAAGGTCACACCATAAGTTAACTCAGCTATTCCTGGAAAACTTTCTGCTGTCATTCTCAAAAATGCTTTAAGAAGGCATTTAAATATCACCAGAGACTATGGACAAAAATACATTGATATTCTAATGCTAACATCAGTAATAGACATATGGACTTAAACAGAACTTCCTCCCACCTGTTAGCTGTTTTCAGTCCATAATTAAAAGCGTTTTCTTATGAAATTATTTTAGATTAAAGCAAATCTCATATCTATATCAAATATTGTTAAAACAGCAATTATAACATTATCCATAGACGTGATAAAGTGTTAAATGGTAAAGAGGGGTTGAACTCTACATAGATTTAGCTATGCATTTGATTTTCATTTTGATTTTGATTCATGCCATAAGAGTTTTTGCATATTTCAGATTTTATATTAATATAAACACACTCCTTTCTCCAAAGTATATTTACATATTTCACATCATTGTGAACTGTTCATGATGTGAACCTTTATATGCTAAGACTCTGCCTATGTCAACAGAGTACCTAAGAGTTTTCGAATATCCTTATGCATACATTATTTATTTTTTGCTCAAAAGATATATACCAAGTGCATGCTATGTGTACCATGCTAATTTTGCCAAAAGCTGTAGTAATGTTAATTTGTATTTTGAGAACATGCTTAGAAGGTAAAAAGGTCTTCTGATGATACTTAGTTAAAAAAAAAAGTTAGAGCATGAATCCTGAGTGCTCCATTTAAAAAATAAAATGAGATTTAATGTGTAGTGGGGCCTGTTTTATGTAGCCAAGTGTAGGCCAAGACAGGGTAACTCATTTTACCGCCACACTATTTTCAGTGTATATGAAGTCTTACTGATGAATCATGAGGCCTTTAAACCATTCCATTTGTTGCAAAATATTACTTTTACTTAACTTACAGGAAAGTTAAGCCACATAAATTTAATATTTTCCAGGAGAAGCAAAACAAATGCTATGAAAATGATTCAGCACAAAGACTGGTGTGACTGCTAGGTAGGGCAAAGTGGCTCTTCTGGAGTCCCCTGTGTTTGGGACATTTGAAGACTGTTGGTCTAATATGATTTGGAAGCAGTTAGTATGGAGAAGAAAAACAAAGAGAACCCAGAACACTGAAGGGATAATTAATTCAGAATTTTAGTTTCAATCATTGAAGGGTATATGGTGAAGTAACCCTTCACAACAGAAAACTGAAGAAAGATGGCTGTATTTTCCTTTTAACCTCATGATAGCAATATGTTCCAGGTATGTATTCTAGTCTGTCATCAACACTTCCCTCTCTGACCTACAAAAAGTAGAAAAAGAACAGTGGTACCATAGGGAAGCCAGAGAATGCTGTCCTACAGTCTCTCCAGCACTCAGTTCTTCATGGGACCTACAGAATGCCAGGGACACTGTTGGGGACAAAGTCCTGGGAGAACAGGAGCTTAACTAGGCTTCATATCGAGAGGTAAAAGGGACTATTTGAATGATTAAAGGATGAGAGGTCAATGAGTTTAATTTTATCATTAAGGAAAAGGAGCCCAAAATTTCCCAAGGCAGAGTACAGCCAAATCCGCATGGCTTCAGGACACAGGATGAAGAGCAACCTTTGAAGCAAAGCCAGAGAGAAAAGGAAATGTCTTGAGTTTAAGCTCGTGTCTGCTTACTAATATTAGCACATGACTATCTCATGCCAGTCTCAACAGGATATTGCAGACAAACTTGTCTCTGCAATCTGATTGTCACATGAGGTCAGACATGAAATAATAACGAAAAAGTGAGTATCAAAAGTTTTTCAAAGAGAAAGTGTGATGAGATCATGCAAGAGGAAGAGTCTGACCTTGTCTGAGTCAAATAGTATAGTGTTTGCTGAAAGTGGGAGAAGTGGCAAGATCTGTTATGTATTCTAAACATTAATTAATCTGCTCCTTGGCTTGTTATGCCAGGCCATAAGTGCACAAAGTGATGCCAGTAAATGCTGCAGTCTGGATTGTGTAGAAGAGAGGTAGTTGGGGCTAAGGTGCCAGACTTGAGGAGCAGAGAGGATAATGGGAAGAATCCAAGAGAGGAAGGACAGCACATGCCATGGATTAGATGGAAGAATCATATTTCCATGTGGCCTAGAACATCAGCATAGCATGGATAATAATAGCCCAAGGTGATGTATGTATATATATTAGGGTTTTATTTGGGGAATAACATTTAAATGGTAGCTGAGTTGGGCCAAGATTGCTCAATTCAGGTTAAGGCATGTTAAAATCCATTAGGGGTCTATATGATTATTTATAACGGCAGGTTCAGGATTAACACCACCAACCCTTTAACTTTAATATAAATACTGGAAAAAAATTAATGAATTATTTCTACACGATCTTTCCTCCATCTGAAGCCACTTGAGATAGAGCCTACCCAGATAGATGAAGTCTATACGATCTCCCAGTCTCCATTTGAGCTAAGAGTTAAATCACAGAGATCACCAACACAAAGCAGAGCATTTTGGAAACTCCCTCGACACATGCCCGGCACCAACAACATCCTCAGCTCCACATCCAACATGTGTGATTAGCTCACTGTCGTGATAGTCATATCTTTTTGAGAATGTAAGGGATGGAGGGAATCACACAGTATGTTTGGCTTCTTTCTGTTATATTTGTTGCAGCATATGGCAACAGTTCATTTATTTTATATTACCAACTGATATTCCATTGTACAGATTTACCAGAAATAATTCATCTGGTCACCTATGGGGAGGTATTTGGGTAATTTTCAGTTTTCAGTAATTATGATAAGAGTGTCTACAAATATTTGTATAGAAGTCTTTGGAACTTTATGCAATATGAGCACATGTATCTTGTTTGCCTAAATATTTAGGATCTATTAATAACAATTGTGTATTCAGCTTTATAAGGACTGAGTATTCATATATAATCAATTAGAAACACTGTAGCATTTTATATTTCTACTTTGACTATTTCTGAATTTTAGCCCGTTAGTAATTCCAGTTTGCCCAAAAAGTTAACAAGTTCAAGAAATTAGCATGACAGTCAAATTAATAGAAATAGGATGAGGAGTAGTTAATTGAATTCAAATTCAAGAAAAGGATATAACTCATAGATCATTGTTTCCTTTGCTTGATTTTGTGACTTGGATGACTGACTTTGTAAGGAAGATAGAGGAAAGGACATGAAAGCCACAGATATGTATAGAATCCCAACATGAAACATCTTAATTACTAATGAGGAAACTGACATAGATGTAGGTAGTTTGAAGTCAGTATTATAAGCATTCTATGAGGAAACAGGTCTGGCGAACACATTGATACAAATCACTAGACTGTACCTTCCCCTTATATTCACAATGAAGTTGAATTCCTAAGCAAAAGTGAATCACTGACACTGCCCAAACAAAAATCTGACAGAGTATTTCTTACAGCATGGAATTATCTTGTGTGATCTGCATCCAAGTTCTCTGTAGCCTGGTCACCTTCTACTTCCTATCTACATCCAAGTCACACACACAGAGATACATGCTTAGAATTATTGCAAAATTTAAATTATTTCACTACTCTTATCATTTTTAGAAATCTCCTTGTGTACATTTTCCTTTTTTCTCTAAATAAAGCACAGAAGTTAAGATTTCCTCTTCAAAAGAGTACTTAGCAAGTGCTGTACGTGTGAACTCTCTTTTAAACTGTTTTAACTTATTCTTTTGATTTTTGCATTAAAGGGTTCTCAGGTCCAACAGCCATAATGATAATAGATTTTGGAGGTGATATTGCTACAGTAATACACTTCCCACTGTGTTCCATAGATTAAAAAAAATAACATTACATTGAAAGAGCCCAACATTGTCTTCATACAGTTAAATATAGTTAATAACATAAGAAACAAAGACTATCAACAGGGTTGACTTGTATTTTTTTTAATAATTTATTTTTTATTTTTTCAAGTTACATCTCAATCACAATCCCCTCCCTACTCCCCCCTCCAGTCCCACCCTTCCACCCTCCTCCCCCTCAACCCCCCATCCTCTTCCCTTCTTTTTTTTTTTTTTTTTTTTAGTTTAAGGTATTTATTTTTCCCCCCAACGCTCTCCCTTTCATTCCAAAAAATGGTTCTTTTTCTTATAACTATAAATACAATACAAAACAACAGAAATAAATAGGCCACAATTATAAGAGTTATATGGCTTAGCATACATTCCTAATGTCCAGTCCATATGTATTTGGCACCTGACTTTAACATTCTACTATCTAACCATCTCCATGAGTTTAAAGTTCTATATCTAACTCAGCTTTCATACTAACTTGCCTCACAATTTTAAAAATATCTTATTAGATCCAGAAAACCCTCTTGATTCCTAAACAACTCAAAATTTAACTATGAGACTCTAGCTATCTATTCTTCAACCACCTCAGAGACCTGAGAGGGATAAATATATCTGATTATATAGGAAGTGCAGGGCCTGCAGCTTCCAAAACTAAAAAATGACATACCAGTGGCTGCCTGGACAGTTCCCATTTTCTCTCCATACATTACAGCATCAATCTTCAGCCATTTGGCCCCGTTTCTCTGACAGACATTGATTGTAGAGCAGGAATTATGAAGGACTTACCTACCCTGTCTTGGCAGAGCTAGGCTGTCGACTTATCTGCTTCCAAGTTTTGTCCTTTTTGCCAGAAGTCCATCTACAGTTGAAGCAAGGGGTTTTTCTTGCCAAGAGAAAGGCTTACCACCAATTCAATCATCTCCCACTGGATATTCTTCGATGCTCATCTTCTACTTGGAGTAGAATATGGAGTGCTGTCAGGAGCTGACATGTCTCGATATCAAAAAATCTTAAGAAAACATCTTTGAATGCCATATTCTGCAGATCTCTTGAGGTTTTTGAAGATGCCCTATCTATCTCTTATATTTAGATAAGCAAATATTGCTTGTCTCTTAGCAACTTGATTTCTGAGTAGCTTAGAAAATAACTGTGATAGACTGTCATAGTAACTAACAAAATGACACATTTTCATGACTATTAGTTTCCATTTCTTAATTATCCTGAACAGTTTATGTCGGTTGGTAGCAAGAGGTCAAAACTTGACATTTCATTCTTAAGTATTACTAGGAACAATACCTTTAAGAAGCGTTACCCTTAATTTTGTATCAATATACAAAGATCAATACCAATGTGGCCAAATATAATCTTAATTTTGTATCAATATACAAAGATCAATACCGATGTAGCCCAATACAATCTTAATTTTACATCTATATACAAGGGTCAATACCATTGTGGCCAAATATAATCTTAATTTTGTGTCAATATACAAAGATCAATACCGATGTAGCCCTATACAATCTTAGTTTTGCATTAATATACAATGATCAATACCAATTTAGCCAAATATAATATTAATTTTGTATCAGTATACAAAGGTATAAGGCTATATTCAATAATCTGTCCTTTTTTCTTGTTCTTTCCTATACTATGTCTATGTCCCATTTTTCTCAAGTCTGTTCACTCCTATATAGGAGAGAAAGAAGGATACAGAAATGAAAAAGAGAGAAGTCCCTGGGTCTAACCTCCAAAACCCATTTAACAAGACCATTTAACAGCTTGTAGTCTTTTCCCCTAAATAACAAAATTTTCTATTATCTATCAAATAACCAAAGTGGGGGGGGGAACACCCTCCCCACATTCATAATAAAAATGGCAATCTTACCAAAAGCAATATGCAGATTCAACGCAATTCCTATCCAAATACCAACTCAATTTTTTACAGATCTGGAAAAAAACAATTCTCAACTTCATATGGAATAACAAAAGACCCAGAATAGCTAAATCAATCATGTACAATAACAGAACATCTGGAGGTATCACCATTCCGGATTTCAAGCTGTACTACAGGGCAATAGTAATAAAAACAGCATGGTACTGGTATAGAAACAGACGAGTTGACCAATGGAATCGAATTGAAGACCCAGAAATAAACCCACACACCTATAGTCACTTAATTTTTGATAAAGAAGCCAAAAACATACAATGGAAAAAGGAAAGCATCTTCAATAAATGGTGCTGGTCTAACTGGATGTCAACATGTAGAAGAATGCAAATAGATCCATACTTATCACCCTGTACAAAACTTAAGTCTAAGTGGATCAAGGACCTCAACATAAATCCAGACACAATAACATTAATAGAAGAGAAAGTGGGGAAAAGCCTTGAAATCATTGGCACTGGTAGCAACTTCCTGAATAGAACACCAATAGCTCAGGCACTAAAACAAACAATCAATAAATGGGACCTTATAAAATTGAAAAGCTTCTGTAAGGCAAAGGACACTGTCCTTAGAACAAAACGGCAGCCTACAGAGTGGGAAAGGATCTTCAGCAACCCAACATCTGACAGAGGGCTAATATCCAAAATATATAAGGAACTGAAGAAATTAAACACCAAAAAATCAAATAACCCCATCAACCAATGGGGTACAGAGCTAAACCGAGAATTCACAGAAGAGTAATCTCTAAAGGCTGAGAGGCATTTGAGGAAATGTTCAACATCTTTGGTTATCAGGGAAATGCAACTTAAAACAACTCTGAGATTCCATCTCACACCTGTCAGAATGGCTAAGATCAAAAACTCAAATGATAGCACATGCTGGAGAGGATGTGGAGAAAGGGGAACACTCCCCCATTGCTGGTGGGACTGCAAACTTTTGCAACCACTTTGGAAATCAATCTGGAGATATCTTAGAAAATTGGGAATAAATCTACCTCAAGACCCAGCCATACCCCTCTTGGGCATATATCCAAAAGATTTGAAACGAAACCACAAGGACATTGCCTCAACAATGTTCATAGCAGCTTTATTTGTAATAGCCAGAAACTGGAAACAACCCAGATGTCCTTCAACTGAAGAATGGATAAAAAAACTGTGGTACATTTACACAATGGAATACTACACAGCTATCAGAAATGAGGAAATCATGCAATTCGAAACCAAATGGATGGAACTAGAAAAGCTCATCCTAAGTGAGCTGACGCAGTCCCAGAAAGATAAACATGGTATCCTACAACCCCCACACCCAAATAGATAGGAACCTAGCATATCTATCCTAGGAAAAATTCTACCCACCAGTGAGTCATGGAATCTGCTGCAGGTTAGTGGAACCCCACACCCTAGATGGTGTGCCTTATCAAGCTCCAGTACGAGTGGAAGCTCTTGGGCCTCACATGACGCGAGATCTGAGGTAGTATGATATGTGAGGGCCCACCTCATCTGAGGAGAAGGAGAGTACCAAGTAGAGGAACAAGGAGGGAGGGAGGGAAGGAGAGAGGAAGGGAGGGGCCAAGAGGGGAGGAGGGAGGAAACTATGTTCTAGAAGTAAATAATACTTTTTTAAGAAAAGAGTTAATAAGCTTAAAAATATAATAAAAATACAATATAAAATTTTGAAACTATAATTTACCAATGGTATAATTGCCTTACTGGCATGAAAGGAAAATGGCCTTAATTTCAGATTAGAATGTTAGACTGCAGGTGGCTACAGAGATTACACAAACTTGACAGCAGCTTAAAAGTTTTTTTTTTTGTTTTGTTTTTTGTTTTGTTTTGTTTTGTTTTGTTTTTGTAGAGATATAGGCTATTTCCATGGTTTGGCATTAAAAAGCAGGTAACAAGTTTAAAACACTGTAAATAAATTAAAGGTGACAGCTGTTCAACCTGGTTTTACAAACCTCCAAGAGTTGAAAAAACTTAGAGCTAAGGTAAAATAATGCATGGTGTTATCCCATGCCTTTACCTCCAGTAGAGACAGGAGGATCACTATAGAGTTAGTTGTCTTATAAATTCTAGAGTTACAAGAAACAGGGTAGTGATGGTGCACACCCTTAGTCACATCATTGGGGAAAAATACACCCTTAATCCCAACACACTAGAGACAGAAACAGGCAGGTCTCAGAGCTCAAGGCCACCTGATACAAAACAAGCTCTAAACAGAGAAAACCTTTGATCCAGGGTTGGAGGAGCACATCTTTAATCCCATCAGTTGGGAACCACATGTCTTTGATCCCAAAACTTAGAATGCAGAGACAGGCACATAGGATTTGGAAAGATTTAAGTTTAAAAGCTACTTACAAAAGGCAGGCTGCAATTCAAACAAATTGTCCTTTGAGATCTCAAAATATATACACTAAAGGTTTGTTTAGCTCCAAAATATCAAAATAATTTCTTCTTTAATCCGGATTGAAAGGTAATACTTTATATATTATCAAAAAACCAAATTTGCTCCAGGAAAAATATTAC
>CAJQZJ010033237.1:3107585-3163029 GCA_907164525.1 Lophiomys imhausi | reverse complement strand
AAACGTTTTGCTCCCTTGGGTGCATGCCTGTAATCTTAGCACTTAGAAGGAAGGGGCAGACGCAACTCTGCACAAACACACTCACATGCACACACACACACACACACAAATCACAGGCACACACATATTCACATGAAAGCACACACACATACACACACACAGATATATTATCCTTTCCTGCACACTCAAAAAATATTGACATACTTATATTTCTCCTAGTATTAATTCTTACATAAAAAGTCAGTAACACATACAATAGTATAATCTTGACATATACATTAGAATATTCTAGATTCATTTATAAAGAAGCAGGATATGGAAGTCCCTACCTCATTTCCCATTTGCACATTATTGTTCTTTTTTTATTACCTTTTTATTGTTTTTTTTTTCTATTTTGTGAATTTCACATCATGCACCCTGTTCCCACTCATCTCCCACCTGCCCTCAGACTTGCCCTCCACCCTTGCAACCATGATGCCCAGGTTGGGGCTGGGCCAGTTCTGCACAGCCCTCACAAATCAACATGTACCCAGGTGGCAACCCAGACCAAAATGTCCACCTGGATTTTGTTGGCAAAAGACCTCTGCTGCTGCAGGGTCATGGGCCCAGATAAGGCCCATGATGACAACAGAGGCCAGGACTTCACCATGGTCCTCGGTAGCATCATCAGCTACTCACATCACGTTATTCCTCACTAACCTCAAGTCTCCAGTTCTACCTCTCTTCGTTGTACCCACATACTTCTACTTTTCTTTCTTTTCCATTTCTCTACCACTTACTTGCTCCTCTTAGTGGTACCCGGGGTCTCTGAGTGTCTAGGCTTGTCTCAGGAATGGTCTCAGGAGTGCCAAGCCCCACTTATGCATTGAACAATATGGTGCCTGGCAGGGCTCATCTCTAGCATGGTCTGGGCCCCAGTCCTATGTGGTAAAAGACTGGTATTCATCTCAGACTAGCTCCCTGACCAGGCCCCATGTACCAGTCTTGTGGCTCTCTCCTTGCCCAGCTCTCCTGAGTGGCCATTTGCCTGGGGTCTGTGGCTCCCGGTAGGTTTCTTCTAGTCTCTGGTTTGCTTCCTTGGAGCCCATCTGCTGCTTGCCTGGTACTGAACTGGTGGTTGTCCCAGGCTAGCACCCTGTCTGGGCTCTCTGGCGCCAAACTGGTGGTGGTCACAGGATTGCGGTTTTCAAGGAATGTTAGGCTACTATTCATTCAGATGTTCATATATCAGAACATGAAATGTAGAGATAAGCTCTCTCCTCTCTGCCGCCATTGATGCACATGTGACACAGCAGCCACATCTGTAAAGCCTCTAGAGGCAGGAGTATATTCTCGCTCAGGGTAACATAAACATCAATAACCTCCTTTATAGACTAAGGCCAAGTCTATTTGTCTTTTCTCTTTATCTTCAGAATTCTTCTAAGGCAAGATTTTATTCTTTTATGCTCTGCCAGCAGTCTTTGGCACATAGTGAGCTCCCCATAAATAATAATTAATTCTGTCTCTTATTAAATATTCATCCATTTAGTCAATGAATAATAATTAAAGATAATTAAATGATGGAAAAGAATACAAAACTTAGCAAAAAGAGTTACAAATGAGATTATCTGTTTGAACCTGATTAAATGCAATGTGATAGAAAACACACTGGGAGCTTTAGGTTGGCCAGTTTGGTATAGTTCTATTATGCCTTTGCTCTTAGTTCATATTGTACCATGTCTCAGTTGTATTCACATTTATTTGTATAAACCTACAATACATATTGTGAACATTTGTATGTCTGTGTCAACACTTATTGTATATGTTAAACTCTCATCATCATCAAGTTTTCTCACCTTGAATATATTTAACCTTAGGCATATCTATATGAAATTTCATTCACTTCATGGTATGTGTGTGGTGGGTGGAGGTGTGTGTAGGTGTAGTTCGAATGAACAGTGGTACTGTGGTGGCCTATTTGTTCCCTGTATCTTCCTGTACTAAATATTCAACTACCATAATGTTCTTGTCTTTTTAATAAAACCATGTAACACAGTGGTCAAGAGCACAGGTGCTGCTACATCCCCTGGCCTGGAAACCGAACACTTGTAATTCCTCCAAGCAGCACTTTGCACAATCTGCTTAAACCTAGCTCAGTTTCTCCATCTCTAAAATGGAGGAAAACAGATGAGGGCACTATGTTTATTTCCTCACCTCAAAAAGATATTGAGAAAGCACTTAGAATTTTTATATACACAGCAGATAGGATCCAATGGGACACAAGTAAACACCAACTGTGTTACCTAACATAATTACTATTAGGTTACTATTAGCTAATTAACTTCAGAGTTACTTTAATGAGACATTAACAACTTGATGCATTCTTTTATTACTTTAACAAGGATCTTTGATATTTTATTCTGTAGAAGTATTAATGGAGCAAATTCTATCTGTGTCTGTAAACCAATGTGGGGTACAATACAATTCAACAAGATTCTTCATTTTTCTGTTTTTTTTCACATGAAAACATAAGAACTTTATTCTTTTAATTCTTTGTGTGTTTTAATGTCATTTTAATGTACAGAGTTTGTAATGCAAGGGCTACAGTTTCCTCATAGACTATTTCCAGATTCTCAGTCAGCTAGTGAGGTCAACAGGAATGCCACTTGTCTGACTTGGTTTCTGGGGACACTTCATTCATGTGCTCAATGGTCATCTAATCAGAAGAAATTATGTTCTTTCTTTTCTCAAGCTTGCAGATTTGAACCCAATACAACTATTCACATCCTTTCCTTTCCTCAGTATCTACCAGGGCATATTTATCCCTAGCACAACAATCTTTAGGTCATTAAACTTCTTTTCAAAAGCATCCACCAAGCCAGCCTTAGCCACATTGGCCTATAATAAGCCTGGTCCATCACTAGGGGTTTCTTGGGCATAGAAACCAATTTATAGTGGAAGGACTCTTTCAGGACTTCAGGAATTTGCAATTGTCATATTTCCAGTATGATCTTCCTACAAGATACCCAATCAATGGCTTTTGGAGCAAATTTAAGCCCACCCATCTTGGCATCCTTCACCCACCTTAGTAGTATGCAGTAACTTTATTCCTTTTCAAATATATTTATTGGAGAATCTCATACATGACTATTGTATTTACACCATTCACTCCTCCTTCTCTTCCCTCCAACTCCTTATGCACTATCCCCAACTCCATTTTCTTCTAAATTCATGGCCCCAGGGCTGGAGCGATGGTTCAGTGGTTAAAAACACTTGTTCTTGTACAGGACCCAGTTTTGATTCCCAGAACCCACATGGTAGCTCAAAATATCTGTAACCCTAGTTCCAGGGGATCTGATATACTACTCCTCTGATCCACTTGGGCACCAGGCATTCACATAGTGCACAGAAATACATGCATGCAAAACACTTATACACATAAAATAAATGTAATTTTCTAAAAAACAAAAAACATGACCTCATTGTCCTTTATTATATCTTTATATGTATGCATGTGTATAAGTATATAAATACAACTTGCTGAGTCCATTTAATGTTGGTCAAATGTACATGTTTTCAGTGTTGTCAACTTGGTAATAGATATTGCTTAATCAGAGGGCTCATCCCCAGGGAAAACTGCCTCTTCCACTCTCAGCATTCATTAATTGCCTGAAACTCTTCATGTAGGTATGAGACATTGTGAGGTTCCTTTCATGCACATGGGAATGCCAACTGGCATTCTTATTTTTCTGCCCTTGTTGAAGCAGTCATATTGTTGAGATTTCATGGGTGCAACTTTTCTTCAATGGGGATCTCTAGGGTGACATTCAAATTATGACATTTTACATTTCCATCATTCTTATTTCAGATGACAAATAAAGAGTGCACTTAGCCATTTCTTTCCAAAGACCCACCTTTTCCATCTAGCAGATAACGCAATTGTTATTTCACCTTCCTTTTAGGTTGTGAAGATATAATAGTAATAGTAATAATAGTAACAATAATAGCAGTTTTCAGAAGCCCATTTGTTAAACAGAGCATCACATCATATGAACTGCCACAAATCTACCTGTATTGACAGGACCACACTCATCTGGAAATTTCCACTTTGCTTTTCAGTTGAAAGTCTTATCTTAGACTTTTACTTCCTCCACTATTCTCTCTAATTGCAACTGAAGCTAAATCATGTTCATGTCAGGGTCTAGAATCCACATCTGAGAAACACTGATGGGTGCCTCCATTTTGGAGATGGTGGTGTACAGTGACTAAAAGGAGTAAACACCATATGAAATACAGGCAATGTTTTTACTGATAACATTGTGATAAAGCCTGGAGGCATTAAAAAAAACCCTAATACAAGGAATAGATGCAACAAAAGAAATGAGTCGTGCAGATGACAATAGGGTGATGATAATCACTCAGTGTTGTGCTTTTGAGTTATTTTGTTATTTTAGCCTAATGTCCTGGAGGCCCTTTGAATTGTCTAGATGATTTGTGTTTTATGGGGATGATAGTGTGAATAGTTGTTTCCATTTGACTTTAAAATAAGCTTCAAAGTTAAAAAACTTTTCGAATTATGTTGGGTTGTTGACTGATGTACCTTTGAAAGGTGGCATTTTTATATGCGCACTATTTTTTACATGTTAAGAGAATTCTTTTTCTCAAAAGATAAAAACTCATAAATAAATACCTTAATTCAAAGGAATTGATGAGACCTCTAGTGGAATGACAGTCAATTCTGACTTTAAAGCTCTCCTTTGTTTCTATTGCCTGAGCCATCACTAAAGATTAAAGACAGTGTTCAAAGAGGGCAATTCCTCATACTTTACCTGCTCATTACATGCCTTGATAGTTTTTTATTCAATTATACACCTGCCAATAAAAAGAGTGAGCGAAGACAACATCAAGGCCGTGTTTTCATTTCAATTATTGTTCCTCAGTGAATTACAAGGTGTGGGTCTCCTATAACAATTTATATTGACCCAGGCTTCATAAATCTGGTACAGCAAAGAGAGTTGCTCAGCTATATGTTGTGGTCATGTCTTTTTACTAACAGCATCACTCATTTGCCCAAGAGGATGGAGCAGTTCAAGAGTGCCCTATCTGATGTTCCCAACATAAAGGTCTTCTTAAGCGAAGACTGAGTTTCACTTGACTCTTGGAGGAGTCCTCAGTACAGGGCTTGAAGCTCCAATCTCTATGTAAGATCAAGTTAGCCAATGTTAAAGTGGATGCAAAATATTCAAAGAATGGTTTATACTATTAGAACATGTATCTACAATACATAATTTGTAAAACTTGAGATATTAAAATAATGTTGGATACATTAGACATGAAAAATAATATTTCTAAGTCTATTTACTCAGAGTTGAAAGTTATTTAAACTAAAACAAATGAGATTCTCTTTGTCCCAAAGATGGGGTGCTTCTAAATGATTTTTAAAGTGAATAATTTTCTCCTTAAGGAAGTAATGAAAATTAACTGGACCCGAGCCAGCACATCTGTGTCTGAAATGTTCCAAGATAAAGCTACTAACTAGTCAGACAGGTTATACATGTAACCACCAACCGTTTATCTGGAAAAAGATGAAGCTATGACTAATATACAGGAAATCATGTTATCTGATACCATATTGCAGTAGAGAACAAATAAAACCAAACACAAGAAAGCAATGATGATAAGAAATAAATGAAGCTATTGGGTTAGCACGTGCTGTAGTTACACCAGTATTTCCTGCTATTTCAATACACAAAGGATAGCTAAATATTTATTATTAAAGGACTGCTAAAAGTAAATATATTATATATCTCTTCCCAATCAGATATTTAAATTCCTACTGACTACAGTTACAGTGCCTTGTATGAGCTCTACTTTTATTTATGTGCACAATAATTAGTAATGGAGTGTTGATTTATTTTAACAATAAAATATGCTTAGTGGCTCACTGTTCTTCATGACTCTGCTGGCTAGTTTGTAGAGCATTTCTTGTTATACTTTTTTCTTAAAACTTTTTATTTCTTCATCTACGGAGAGCAGTGTGTTTGGAAACACTTTAATTTTCAGTTAATAGCAAACTTGATGGCATTTTGTTGGGAAGAGACAAAGGCTAGAGTTTTGAGAATGTTTTTATTCTTACCAGTATCGAGCATGTATTACAAGTTCAGAACATGTTCTAATCCTTTCAATCATCTGTACAACTTTAGAAAACCAAGTTTAAAATGACTTTGAGTGCATGCATTTTTCAGATCAATTTCTTTCATATTGGTGGTAGTTTTAATTAGTTGGTAATATCAACATGCCAGTACCACAAAGTCTATAAATAGGAAGATCAACTGAGTTGACTTGCTGAGATATCGAAAATAATAATAAAATTTCTCAATCCTTTGGAACAAAGTCTAAGATTTTACTCTCATTTCTGCTACTGACTTGCAGCTTGCAGCCATGTGTTCTCTTAGCTATATCTGTGTCACAAAGATTATTATGAATATTACAATGGATGTTTAACTAGATTGTGAAAAAAATTGTTTTCTGATTATTAAGTCATCTTGAAACCATCTGCCCTTGGACTACATTTTGCTTACATTAAAGTTTAAATGAATCTATGTGTAATAAAGCATTTAAAGGAATGATGGATGACATAATTCAAGTCAACAAAACCACACTTATGTTAATGATATTTTGTATTAATATAATGCAATATGTTAGTTAAATTTCTACAGCAATATTTACTATTTATTATAAAATAATTCACAAGTCAAAAAAGCAAAAGTAATGTGAAGAAAAAGTAGCTGTTGATTTTAGCGACATCCGTGTTACTATCCTAGAATGCACATGCTCGTGTTTTTTCCTATTCATATACAACTTTGACTTTAGTCATGGAATGCCTGTCTCTGAAGTCCTAATATTTAAGAAAAAAGGTATATGAATAGTGAACATGCCCGCATGAATTTATGGAATCAAATTCCTTGGAACTAGGGTTACCAGGTAGTTATGATCTGTTATATGGGTGCTGAACTGGACCTGGATCCTTTGTTGTAGAGGGATTTTAATCTAGTCATATGGCTTCTCTGGCAAGGAATTATATCCAAAGACCTTTTAGGTCTATGTGATCCTGCTAGACTGCAGATTCACTCTGGATTACAGCATGACTTAGCTGGATTAAAGACATGACCTTAATACACATTTAATCTCAAACAATGAGATTAGTTTATAAGGTTAGTTTGTAGGAGGAAGCAGCCGTGTTTGAAACTGATGTCTCATTGAGGGGAAGACAAAGTGACAAATCAAAGAAAGATTTGACAGAATGAATCAGAGATAGGACATGCTCACCTCTCACAAGAAGAAGACAAGAAAGAGATGCTACTTAAGAGCAAGGAAGAATAGAAATATATGTTTTTGTTTTGTTTTGTTTTTATGGAGAGTTTCTTACTGGAACAGTTTTACAGAGACAGGTTGCAGAGGGAACAAACTAGAAACAGATAAAGACAGAATGAGTTAGAGAATGAGAAGGAGAAAGATGCTTTAAATGTATTGCTAAATTATTTTGAGGCCACACAGGGCAATTGAGTCAGAAGCCAGTTTGAAACAGTCATCTTGGAAAGGAGTTTAGGCAAGAACAGCTGAGTCAAACCATCCAGCAAGAGTACAGAATGATCTAGAAATGCTTGAAAAATGGCTCTCATGTCATTCCCTCATCTGAGGATATAAAAAAGACATTTACAGTTTGCAAAGTCAGTAAGTGCTTTTACTTGCTTAGCTGTTTCTCCAGCCCCCAAATCCTAACCTTGATTGGAACATGATCAACGAACTATTCTTGCATACATGCAAATAAGTGAAATCATAGAAAAATAATATTTTAAAGGTCCTTTAGTTAAACATATATTTGACATTATCTCTACTCAGTTGTGACCTTGATTATTGCCCAAAGTGAGGATCGTCAAGGCTCTTTATACAGAAATACCAAAAGATCTCTAGGAAATCTAGAGAGGGATTTAGTAGTTAAAGAGGAGAATAGAGACTATATTATACACTTTGAAGTTTACATGTTGTTTTATTCTTCATGTGGGATTTTATGACAAATGAAAGCAGCTTCCTTATGCATGAGCATGGTGATTATTTCAATAACAAAGACTTGAGTTGATCCATCTTCAAAGAGATGATCTAATTAGGAAGTCCAGAAATAGCTGATTTACCAACTTGAACCCCATTCTTAGTGAATACTTTTAAAATAACACCCATGTGCCGGGTGTGGTGGCTCATGCCTTTAATCCCAGCACTCAGGAGGCAGAGGCAGGCAGATCTCTGTGAGTTCAAGGCCAGCCTGGTCTACAAAGTGAGTCCAGGACAGTCAAGGATACACAGAGAAACCCTGTCTCGAAAAACCTAAAACAAAAGAAAACAAAACAAAAGAAAAAACAAAAACACCCATGTACAGGAGAATTTTAAATCTTTCCCTTGAATGTGATGTCTAGCTTCACTTTTAGACTGACTAGACTTAGAATCATCTACAATAGTGAAGAAGACTTGTGGTGTTCCTGTAGGGTTTCCCAGAAAGGATTAACTAAAGGGAAGGAAGGGTGGTATTATTCAACTGTCTGGGGATTCTTCCATAACTTCTCTGCCATGTCTCACTGAGTCCTCTAAAATCACAAGTCAAACAATTCTTCTTCCTCTCCTACTTATTTTGGATATTTTGTCATATTGACAAGAAAAGTAAGTTTATACCCTGCAACCCAGGGCACCCAACCATCCATGCATGCTCATGATACCTAACTCTCCATGCATTGTAGAGAGAATCTCTTGTATACTATGTGGAGGAATCACCTGGTCAAGAAAAAAACTATGGCCTGTTAGCTGAGGCAGGAAATAAGAGGTGGGTGTTCCAGTAGTCAGTGAAGATTCTAGGATAGAGTCAATTAGAGGTGATAGATTCACCCGAACTCTGAGGAAGCAGGACACATGAAACTTAGGAGAGGTAACTAGCCATGACATTCATCAAATAGAACAAATGAGATATATAAGTTATGAACTAGTCAGGGAACATGCCTATATATATGGCCTAGGCATTTATTTGTAAATAACATGTCTCTGAGTTATTTCTGGGAACAGGGGCACAAGTGGAAAAACATGCAGTTACAGATGGCATCTAACTTGATAGGCATGTTATCCAAGCTTAGAGCCTAAGAAGCTAATGGGAACAATGGTTTAGCACTCTGTTCTGTGAGCAGAGCAGCTGAAGTCTGGCTGGCTACACAAGCTGGTGACTGTAGACAGGCCCATTGTGGATGTGTAGGCTCCTTACTACTCCCAATCGCCACAGTGCAGCAAGGCTTGTGGACAGCTGCAGGGAAGGGATGGGAAACTGCACACACAGGTCGTGCATGGAATAGAGCTATCTTTAAAAAAAAACAAAAAACAACAGAACAAACAAACAAAAAACCCAGTACCCTGTTGAATAGAAAACCTGGTTCTTTTGCCAGAGTTTAAGAGCGCACTTGCTGTGGTGTTTCTCAAGTGTGGCATTGTTAAAGTGTGCTAGAGTGCTAGGCAGCCCTTGGGAAAACAGCAACCCAATTTAGGTACATGTGAAGGAAGCCTACAATGGCCCAGAGTCGAAAAAAGATGGCAGCATGCTGCGGCCTGGAATTCAAAGGGAAAATAGCAGCTCCAACCCAAACCAGCAAAGGCAGCCTGCTAGATTGAGCTAAGGACAGACATGTGCTGGCCTGAGGAGCCGGAAACACACAGAAGGGCAGAAGGAACATTTTCTCAGAGCTACAGTGGGACTGAAAAGTCCCAAACTTCTAAACTGGCAAGGTATTAAGTTTTAAAACAATAAAACAGAAAAGCAACTGGGTATAATAAAAATGTAAAGTCCAAAGGAGAGACATAATCCACTACTGAACTTTATTGTATAATAGATTCTGCTATGAGTATGCCGTGAAAGTCCATGGATGGTTAGCTACTATAAACATACACAGACCATTGAATGCAATGAGCATACACGAATGGTTGGATGTCATGAACATCCATTTAAATGTGTGTTTTTTTCACTCGCAACTGTGATCCCAGAAATAACAACTTGGAGGCTTATTATTATTAACATAAAGTTCCTAGGCCATATAGCTAGGCATGTTCCCTGACTAGCTCATAACTTATATATCTCACCTATTTTTTATTCTATGAGTGCCACATGATCCACTTCCTCAGAGTACAGGGTGAATCTCTCACCTGTGATTCTTTCTGAGAATAATCTCTGCTACCAGAACTTACATCTTCTATTTCCTGCTTCAGCTAATAGGTCATCAGATTTTTATTGACAGGTGATGCTTCCACACAGTGAACAAAAGATGCTTTCTGCATTTCCCTGTTTTAGTCCAATAAAAGGCTCTTACTATAATAAACTATAAAAAATAAGAACAACTATTAAAACTATCAGGTAAGATTTACATTCACAATATCCAGTCTAACTATGGGGAAAATGCTCTACTATCTATCCAATCTTGTTGAGTTCAAAGTTCTGTACCTAAATCATTTTCTATCATAACTTGCATTTCCAACCTAAAAAAACCTTCTTAGACCTAAAACCTTTTTCTTAAATCCTAAGCAACTTAAGCTTATATGTGAGACTATAATATCTAGCCCTCAACCCCATTACAGACTTGAGGAGGAATAAATATTACCTGTATGCAAGAAATGCAGGCAAGTAGCTTCCAAAACTATAGAAATAACAGAGATAGTTAGCTGCCTGGACAGTCTCACAAAAAATTCCTCCATAATGTTCGAGCATCCTTCTTCAACCTTCTGCCCAAGAATATCTGACAGACATTTTTGTGAAGAGGAATTGTGAAGGACTCCTTACCTAGTCTTGACAAACTCAGCAGTTAACTTCCTGCATCTTCTTGTCCAGTTTGGACAGCATTTTGCCTGCAGTTGAAGCAAGAGCAGTTTCTTTTCCAATGGCTAGCTTGCATCTATTATATACAATAAAGTTGAGGAGTGGACTATGTCTCGCAGAACCTAATAAAGTATTTTGAGCAAATGTGAGTGTCTTAAATAGTAAGCCAGCTTTCTATCAGTTTCTTGAATGGATTCAGTGTTTATTTGTTAAGCTTTTGTATCAGTCAGGTGATACATTATTCACAAAGGCCACTGTTTTTTCAGAAAACTCACATATATAAGTCACATGGCAGAGATAAGTTGATAAGAAAATAGTTTCAATATTCAATATGTTCAACAACATATTTTAAAATAATTTTGATTCTTTCCTCGCACAAAAATTTGTCTTCCGTTTTTTTTCATAGTCTACACACAAAAATTGGAGGTAAACATAGGTCTTAACATCTGGCTTAAAATTACAAAATTTGTGGAGAGATATAAAGAATATTCTCAGAAAAAGTGTTTTTAGGCAGGACAGTGTGAAGTATAATACATTACTTATAAATTCAATGTAAATAAGGAAATACACAAAATAATATAGTGTGTCTTACACAGCATATACTAGAGTATATTATATATAATGCACAATATATATAATATATAACAATTGAAATTGAGACAAAATAAAAACTTAATAAAATTTGATCATTGAAATTCATTGTAAAAGTGAAAAAAAGAAGTTACAGACAAGGAAATTTATACAGAAAGCATGAAACTGACAAAAAATTGTATCCAGCCTATATGGACAATATTACAATTAAATAATAGAGATATAACCTATAAAATGGGCAGACTTTCCATAGAACTCTACATGAGAGTAAATGAGCACATGAGAAATTGGTCAGTTTCACTTGTCAACAGGGAAATACAATATAAAACCAGTAAGAGGAAATACCTGATGCCCATCACCTTTACCAAGCAAAAGCCATGACTGCAGGAAGGATCTACTACCATCAAATCAGAGTCAAGAATGGAGTACCAGCCATCAGTTACTGAAGACCATGGAAAAGGGGAGTTTCTTATCAACAAGTGCAAAGTTTAAATTAAACAAATGATTCAGTTCTGTTGATATGTTCTGTACGGTTCTGTTCCTGTAGCTAATAAAATTGTTGCATACTTCAAAATCTTGTTAATAAGTACATTGTGTGTCAAGTGTTTTTGCCACAACAGAATAAAAATTTCAAAAGGACTGGCCATAGCAACCATTGGCACTGAGTGGCGTTTACAGTGCTGGTGGAGTAATGGAAAATCCCAGAGCTTTGAAAAGCAGCTGAGTGTGGAGGACACTGTGCCCTTGGTATTATCTATCCCCTCTGATTCTTACAATCTTTCTTCCTCCTTTCCAGAAATGGGACTGACACACTGATGAAATTCATAGTGACTGTGGCAGCATGCACAGGGCCCGCACAGGCTCAAGTAATGGACACAAGCCCCCATCCCTAGCCAAGAAGGTGTCTCCAATTGACAACTATTTGCAAAGAAAAAAATCAGTTTTCTCCAATGAAGTCCTACTGGGCATATGAAGTATACATAAGGATAGGTTCCATGCCCAGCAAGCAGATGGCTAACTCAAAATGAACTCAATGATTTTTTTGTAGGTTTGTTGTTGTTGTTGTTGTTGTTGTTGTTTTTATTGGGGGGGTTGTCTCATATTGTTTTGTTTGGGCATTTAAAAAATTATTTTACTGTTCTTTTCCTTGTATATTACGTTTTCCAATTTTGTGTTTTTATGAGTTGGTTGTGTTTCCTGTACTTTTTTTTTTGTTGTTTTTTTAATTCTGGTTTATTTGCTTCTTTAAATTTTCCTGTTTGTTTTCTAAAGACAGAGAAAAAGACTCTCTTTAGAGAGACATGGAGTTGGATGGCTGAGGATGTAGGGAAAAATGGGGGAGGGGAACCATCATCACAATATATTTTATGAATTTTCAATTAAAAATCATGGGGGCTGAGACCTGTCCTCATCTGGCACGGAGGCAACATTGCAGACCATACCCAGGCCCTTGCTGGACTGGGCACAATGGGAAGCGAACAAATAGGTGGTGGAGTAATGGGAGACTTTTTGTGCCACGAGATGGAACCCGAGACTCAAAAATGATTGCTGTTCTTGCTCCTTGGGAAATGGTGAATTGCACTGTCCTTCAGAGGCAGTGTCAGTGGGCCTATGCCTTTTTCCTTTGAGAAAACTGACAACTGTGTGAAGTCGCTGTGACTCCCAGAGCTGCTGCATCCTAGCCCAGAAAGAAGAACAGAGAACCAAAACTGGCTTAACATGTTCTGCTGTGTTTATTTCTCATCATTGGTCTATATGATAGTCTCTCTAGTTGGTTGTGGTGGGAGTTCAACCATGAGACTAGATGACTCTATGTTGAATTACAGTTTTTCTGTGCTGTTTAACTTTGGCCAGGGATTTATTTCCTTTGGGATCTTTGAGTTGGGAAAATATTTAACCCACATACATTTCAAAAGATGTCATTGCTGACTCAGTGCTTGCAGATGCCACTACAATGAGCAAGTATGTGATGGAGACATGGGAGAGAAAGAGAACTGGAACAGTTTTTGCACTATGAAGAGCAGCAGAACCCGAAACTGGAAGGCAGTGAGGAACAGTGGGATGTGAGCAGCTTGCACTGCCACCTGAGGTCATGGTGAAGTCCTGGCCCATGCTGTAGCTGAAGGCCATGTCTGGGGCCATGGACCCTGGGCAGCCTAGGATTGCTGGCTTTAAGAGCAGGAAAGCTGGTCCCACCCATTGCCGGCTTCAGAACTGAAGAGATCTGGCCAGCCCTTTGCCTGTGCAGCACAGTAGGGCTGACCCTGGTGACGGGGGAACAATGAGTCACCCCCAGGGCTTGAACTTGAGCAGGCCAGCATCTCACAAAGGAAAGAGGGAGAACTGGCCCTGATGGCATGCGCACGCGAGAGCCAGTCCTGTTCCTGGATGACTTCTATAGACAGGAGTGCTGGCCCCACCCCTAGCCAGGGCAAGCAGGAGAGCTGGCCCATGTAGTGTGAATCCAGGAGAGCTGATGGGTAGACCAACTCAATTACCATCCAGGCCCAGTTTCAGGACTTTGAGTTCACCCACACCAATCTATTCAATCTATGAACTGCTGGAATGAATGAAAGGGCCAGTCCCATAGAGCCAAAACTTCAGGATCTCTGTGACACAGGGCAACAGTGGGATATTCAAGAGAAGTCCTAGTGAAGACCCAGTATTGAAAGTGTGGCAGAAGCCAGAGGTATCACACCAGACCTATGACTCACTGCAATGAACGTTTTCAAGTGAAGCTATTTGGACAAAAGGGTATACTGTGTGATACTCCTTGACACACGGCAGTTACCATGACAAGACATTTTTGTTGTTGTTGTTTTGTTATGTTTTCTTTTTGTTTGTTTTCATTAGGGACAGGGAGGTTGCAAGGGCGGAATGCAGATATGGAGGGACAGGTGATGAGTGCGATTGGAGTACATAATGTGAAATTCACAAAGAATCATTTTTTTTAAAAAAGACAATTTGAAAAACATGAAAAAACTTTAAATTTTCTATGTTTAAGAGTAAAAAATGTCTTCAACTCTTAACAAGTTGAATTATTCTACACTAATAATGGTAAGCAAGAAACTGCCCTCAAATAACTCCACTGTTATCTACTCATATACATGTGAGTATGCATAGCTAAAAATTTGTTCATGAACACTCATAATCACTGTAATCTAATAGCCCAATAAATGAGAAACCTAAGTGGAACAAGTGATACCTACTGTTCTGTGTCAAGAGGCATCTGATGGGGGAAACAGTTATGGAACTAAAGATACATCAGCACCATGGGAAACTACAGCACATTCTAAATAGGAGAAAGTGCTTAGCTGTGAAGGTGTTCGTGGGATTCAAAGCACAAGTAAGAAAAGGAGACATGGGCCTCTCTGGTGGCTACTGAAGGAAGAACATTTCTAAGGACAAAGGTGACCAGGGTATCTTCTGAGTGACTGTTACATAGATATATCATTTTATTGAACAGCACAGAAACCACGATATTTTTACTGTATGTAAAATGTACACAGCAAACATAAAATTACTAGTAAGAGTCAGTACATAAGAGTGGGGGGGTAGGGGTTTAATTATGGCCACCTAGGAACCTGAACAGGAAGAGGTCTGGGTGAGGTAAATGATTTAATCTGACCCTTGCAAATCTGCTGGATTGGATGCAGAGGCAGGAAGCCCTTGACAACAGCATTTCTTCCTGTCCTTGGGCCTAGCTGCACCTGCCCTTCTTTCAGGGCCTCTCTATTCGTTCCACATAAACACCCAGTAACTAGCAAGAGGATGTGGCCTTGTGAAAGGCACACCTCAGATCCCAAATGAGTCATCAGTTCTCCTGTCTCTTCAACCCACCTGTGGGACATTGAGCTTGGCCAGCAGGGTGGACACTTTTCAGTTTTGGACCTCTTTCCTGTTGTTTGGTGGTTGCAGTTTAAGAATCACACCTGGGTCACAGAGCTGGTCTCACATGCTCAGTTTGGTTATGTGAGAAGGGTGGTTCTTTTGTAGTCTCTCTGGGAAGGATGGAGTTACTTTTTTTTTTTTTTTGCTTATTAATGTTAACCACATGCAGAAAAGCCAGTGGTTCCATTTCAGATTCAAGTTTAGGTCAAGTAAACTGATAAGAAATCCTGAGTCTTTTTAGAAGAACGTAGGAACTGATACCCATACAGACTAAGGTAGTGTTCTTCCTGCTATACCTTAACATCCATTTAAAAAACATGTGGTTTGTGCTTTCATCCACAGATCCTGTGGTCCTCTGCCTATGGATTTTATGCATGAAGAGCTCATTTCTGAAAACTAGCAGAATAATTCGGTGAAGCCACTGTATCTTTACAGCAAGCAATGGGGGCATGTAGAGGTTAGATGAATTAGATTTAGAAAATATATAGGAGTTTCTGATACTGTCTCTTAATTCGGGGCCTGAAGAGTATTATCAGCATGAAGTCAGCAAAAACAGGAAAGACTCAATAGACTGAAAAACAAGTTTGAAGTCAGGAAAACAGGAAAGACTCAATAGAATTGAAGAAACAAAGTATCTGGCCTGACATTGTTTTCAGCTGCTAAGTGGGCGGAGCCCAAATTAAGCTGAAACAGAGTTCCTCCTATTTGAGGACAGTGCATGGAGCCCAGAAGAGAAGAGGCCCCTGATGCTAGAGAGCTCCAAGAGTCCTGCTGAAAAACGGGCTGGCCATTGATGGCCAGCTCTCTCCCTGAAGCAGAAAGAAGCCGGTGAGCAAAGAAAGCCTGAGCAAGACACCAAAAGGCCAAGGAGGACCCTGTGGCTCAGCTTTTGCCTAGAGGGGTTTGATCTGTCCAAACAGTGGCCTAAAGGAAACGGTGCCTGGCTTTAAGGACTGAGGCAGAGCAGCTGAGTTCCTGATTCAAAAGAAGTAAGTTGGCCTGCAGACGGCTGGGGTTTCCCACAGAGAAGAAAGCATGAAGCCTTATTTAAGGTGAGACTGCAATAACCAACTACCCTGACGAACCTGCATCTGAGAGATCCAGAAAAAGGACTGCTAAGTGTGTTAAAGAATCTACAACAAAGACTGTATTCCTGACGACTGAGGACCTGCCCCAGAGACTGTATCATTCTAAAAGGTTATGAAAGTAGTTGTTATAATTATCAATAGGTTTAGTGGATAGGTTAAAGGGGTTGTAGGATTTTATAGGATTAATAGTTAAGAAATTGTTGGTGTTTGCTATAAGTGAATTTAGTAATAAATAAATAAGTGTTAAATAATAATTTAAAAGTTCGGTTACAGGGGCATGTACTGTTATTTTTCCTTATTTTAAAACCAAGGCACTGAGTCCCTGTGAAGGCCTTGGCTTGTCTAAAGTTGTGCAGGCAGTGAAAACATTGGTGGAATATTTATCTAGAAAACTACTAATGGCCCATGTACCAAGATCTTAGCAGCTCTAAACTATTGGGAGGCCATGGGACCTTCAAGGTATTGAGGATGTTGGGTTGTTGGCAGAATGTCTTTGAAGGAGACAATGGTTCGTCTCTGGTTTTCTGCCTTCATGAGTTATTTTGCTGAAATTTAGACTGCGGCCTTGATTCTTTTCTACCTTATCATCAACCCAGTATATTCAGCCAATCACGGACTAACCTTCAAAACTCCGACCTCAAATGAACCTGTTCTCTCTGTAAATTAGCTATCGTGGGTAATTTTAATCGTGATAAAAAGCTGACTGACAGACATATATCAAGATTTGAAAAAGAAACAAATCTACTAGATATAGGGTGCTTAATTGTCAAGGTAAGTGGCCACCACCTTTCTATTCATTTTTTTTTCTTTTCCTTAAGCACACATTTTGTGCCACGACCCCCAGTAAGTCTTCACTTGCAAAATCTTATCTATGTCTTAATATTTTATGGATTAAAAATTTCACAACATGACAGATCAAAAGGCTGGTTTTCCCAGAATTATACTGCTGGAAATTAAAAAGGTGTATAAACTTGAAGCATTACTTATGGATGTACCCAACTGTGGTCCTTCTATGTAAAAGACAACACATAATGTAGATTTTCATTCCTGTAATTTGCATTTAGAAATATTGGTAATCCCCAAATCGTGACTCTCCAGCTATCAATTTTGGGAATGATAAGACTCAAGGGTGAAGGGTCCCTGAGTAACAGTGGCCACTTAATCATTTATATGTCTGGTGCTTTCTCCAACATAACACAGGGGCTGCAGCTGCCTCAGTATTCTTTGTATTAGAATTGCTCAAGAATCAGTGTCTACTTGACACATAGTTATTATTATGTAAGCACGGCACTTTCACATTTGCTTCCCTGATAATATATAGCAACACTACCAAATCTCTTTAGAGGACTTTAAATATAGCTATTCCTTCCTTCTCAATAGCATAATCCAAATCAGGTGCCTCATTGGTGACTATAAGGCCAGTCTTTAGGAACTGCTACAGGGAAAGAATTTTTAGTGCATCTTTGGAATTCATTAAGGTATGTGATATACCTAATTAGGTGCAGTTAAGTAAACTTTTAAAAAGTTTTCCTTTGGGGAAATCAATTATATAAGAATGGAACTTAAAAATGACACAGGGGCTAAGAAAGAGCCACCCAGTATGGATACTATTGAAATACTATGGAATTCAGAGATATATAAATATAGATAAATTTTATGAACTTTTATGCCTTTTCCAGTTAATATAATATTTAAATTTTCACAGTTGTATTTTGTAGAACTTTTTTTTTTATCTGTTGAGAAAGACTACCACCTCGGCTAGAACTCATTATATAGACCAACTTGAATTTGAACACACAAAGATCCATTTGCTTCAACCTGCTGAATGCTGGGATTAAAGGTGTGCACCATCATTCCTGGATCTAATATATTTTCCTTCAAATCAATTTATCCTTTGTATACTTTGATATGCAGTGTCCACATGTTCTCAGCTCTACTTATTTTTAATATATAGAAACATAATCCAGGCAGATTTGTTGTTTTGTTTATTTATATTACCTTCATCCCACATGTATTCATCAACAACCTTCTCTATACCAGGCTGTAGTGGTTTAAAAAGAGTTCATATTTTAATACTTAATCCCAGTTTGGTGGAATTGTTTGAGAAGAGTTAGGGGGTGTGGCCTTGTTGGAGGAGGTGGGTCATTGGGGATAGGCTTTGGGATTTCAAAAGGCCCATAGGCTCATGTCTCTTGGTTGTTGTTTCAATATGTGAGCTCTCAGCTACTGCTCCAGTGCCATAGTTGCTGTTATACTCCCTGCCATGATGGTCATCACTCTAACCTTCTGGAACTGTGTTCTCCCTAATTAAATGGTTTCTCTTTATATGTTGCCTTGGCCATGGTGTTTTGTCATGGCAATAGGCACAGGCACTGTGTTTGAGGAATAAATAAGACACACCCCCTGCCTTAAAAGGACTGGTAAGCAGATTGACTGAAGACACTGAGAAGACTAAAAAGTTTTTATGGCTGACAAACTTCCCAGAGCTAGCAGACCAAGCCCGCCTTTCCTTTCATCTCAAAACACGTGAAAATTCTGCTAACTTGTCATTTCTTGGTGCCTCCTCTCTAGTTTTAGTAGCCGTTTGTGTGTGTGTGTGTGTGTGTGTGTGTGTGTGTGTGTGTGTGTGTGTAAGTGTTGGTGTAAATATTGTGCATGTCTGTTCTTATAGACATATGCACATGTGTACATGGAGACTAGAGATAGATTGCAGGTCTTCTGCAATGACTTCTCATCTTATTTTGTTTGAGACAAGGTCTATAGCAGAACCTGAAACTCATCAATCTGCCCAGTGACCCCCAGGGATCACTCACCCCACCCCAATGCTAGAATTACAGGTTAGTCTGGCCTCTGTCCTTACCTTGTAAGCACCTCACCCACATACCATCTCTTCTACCTCACTACCAGCACTCTTAACCCTACCTCCAACTCTCATTGAGCCAAAATGTTTTCTGGTCAGTTTGAGTACATGAATGAATAATAAAGGAGAAAACCAGTAGCCAGTTGATATTCCATGCTGTCCTTCCAAAGCTGTATGGCCCAAAATAAAGGTGCTGCGGAGGTGGAGAACCCAATTTCCATTCTAAGTTTTGCACAGTGCATTTCAGTCAATTAAATTTTCTGTTCCTAAGATACAGTTGCTTATGAAGGCAAGTAGCACCAACATTTTTGGAAACAGTAAACTTGGTCTAGAGGAACTTTCTTCCCTTGGTACTTGTTCATGCCTCAGAGATTCTGCTCAGTCTCTGAGAGTGTCATGAGACTGGTCTCATTTTTCCAGGCATCAAGTTCTTTCTATTACCTGGGTTCTGATGCCTCTAAGCAACACAACAAATATCTTGGGGGTGGGGTAGGGAACAACATGCTTCTTGTTCCTTTTTGTCCTCTCTGAAACATTGGAGCTAGGCCATCTGGCTGCCTTTGGGGTAAATCCATTTTATAACAGGATTTTTTTTTTTTTTTGGTGATGCAGTAATTAAACCCCCTTGGATAGGGTTCAATATGGACCCACCTTATGCTTAATTTTGCTTTATAGCAAACTGTTGGCCACAGGTGCCAGTGAATTTATAAATTAGAAGGAAAAAATATTTTTCAACTTTTAGAATAAGTATCATTTCTCCACATTTCACCACAGGCTCAGTACTCCTCTAACACCCCTGGTGTTAAGTGGAGCCTCAAATGTTAAGACATAGCTTGAATGCCAATTTTATTAGAATATTTTCTGAAATAAATTCATTCATTTTGAGAAATTTACCTTGAGTTCTTAACTTCAATAAATAGTGAACAATACTAAATGTGTTCAAAAGTCAAATGATCATTGGGTATGGTGTTACATCCCTATAATCCGAGCTCTTGGTTGCTGGGGCAGGAGCATAAAAAGCTTTGATTCCAGTCTGGCCTACAGGAATATTCTGAAAAATTAAAATCAAATGGCAAGCTATGTTTTTCTTGATCTCACATGGAGAAAATTTTAGTGACATGAACCAATTTGAGAGCTTATTTTGGTCCTTGATTCACAAAAACAAAAAAATCTCTCTTTTTTTTGAAACACTTGTGTTAGAGGAAGGTGTAATACATTGGTTCTCAGAGGCTGATTTCAGTTCTCAAAGATCTGGTTAACACCCTTTCTGAGGCACTCTCTGATTGGTTAATAAAAGTCACTGATGGCCAATTAGCTGAGCAGAAAGAGTATAGGAAGGTGGGGCTTCCTGGGACCATGAAAGGAACCCTGTGTTTTACACAGAGGAAATTCCCTGCCAGGTCTCTGGAGCAGCAGAATGTCAGCTCTTTGAACCCTGAAGGTATAGCAAGCCACATGACTTAAGACAGTAAGCTCGTGATAGCTCCCATTTGACTTGGAAGAAGAAAATGAGCATCAAAAAGAAATCTCCCATCAGGAGATAATTCCTATTGGGCAAAAATGTCCCTGCTCTCTCAGCAGACTATATACAGTCCAAAGATGGACCAGAGCTTAAATGCAGGTAAGTTGATGTCCTGATTCTGCAGAGACAGAATGGGAAAATCCTTAATTGCTGCTTCACAATTTAGTCTGTGAAAAATGCTTGGCCAGAAGGCTGAAGATGATGCTCCAACAATATCAAGAGATATTTGGGACTGTCTGGGCAACAAACTGTCATATTTCTTTTTGGAAGCTGCTCTCCTATGCTTCCTACTCACTCAAATAATAACTTTATCCCTTCTTATGTCTTTGATGGGGTTAAAGGCATAATAGTTATAAAATTTCAATTGAACTTGAGTTGTTTAGGATTTAAAAGGATATTTTCAAGTCTAAATAAAATCTTTAGGTTTATAAATATAGGATATGATAGAAATTATTTTGGTTCAGAACTTTAGACACAGCAAGATAGATAAGATGATTTTTTTTTCTTCTTCAAGATTGCCTGATAGAAATAGGCTAAACATTATGTGCATAACTTTTTTTTTTTGGGTTTTTCGAGACAGGGTTTCTCTGTGTAACAGCCCTGGCTGTCCTGGACTTGCTTTGTAGACCAGGCTGGCCTCGAACTCACAGAGATCCGCCTGCCTCTGCCTCCCAAGTGCTGGGATTAAAGGTGTGTGCCACCATGCCCAGCTATGTGCATAACTTTTATATATAGTTTTCTTGATTGTTTCATATTTGTTCTTATTGTTTTTACTATGTGAGTCAAAAAATTTAGCCTTTTTTTTTTTAGACAAAAGGAGGGAATTGTTGGGGTAGAGTTAAGCATTCTAAATGTTAATTGGTCCTGTTTGTTGTCGTTACTTACCTTGACTCTGATGGTTAATTAAAATGCTGAGGTCTGAGATTGGACAAAGACAGAAAAAAGTGGGACTTCCTAACAGGAAGCTTGTGCTTTAGACAGAGGATTCAAACATTCCAGCCAGCAGCAGGAAGAAGAAGAAGATATTCCAGCCAGGAGCAGCAGGAAGGAGGCACACACCATGGGTTAGAAAAAGGAACCTCATTCCAGATGGCCTGGAACATCAGCTATCATGGAGAATGGCAGTCCAAGGGGACGTATGTATATATGGGGTCATATTTGGGTAATAGAATTATGAGCTAGCTTAGATGAGCTAAGATTGCACAACTCAGTCCAAGGCTTGTAAAATCCATGTGGTCTCTGTGCGCTCATTTATAATGTCTGAATGAGAATTAACAACCGCCAAAACAAGCAACAATAATCTAAATACTGTTTAAATAGTTTAATTAGCTATATTTTTTTACAATAGTTAATTATTGGGAAAAGGGCCACAGCTAAGGCAATCCAGTCCTTCTGGCCTACTGCCAAACCCCAGTAGCTGTACTCTAGGCAGACAACAATTCCACTGACCTAATATAACAGTTTATGGCCAGTTGCCCCACCAGTTGCCCTGCCAGGATGCAACTTAAACTATCAATGCTTTAAAATATTCAAAGGCTTTGTGTTTTGGAGTATTTTGCATTTACAACAAAATTAAGAAGAAGGTTGAGACCCTTTCCACATGTCCCACAATCCAACGCACGCACAGCCTCTCTCAGGTACAGCACTCTGCACCACAACACCACAGGCATTACAATTGGTGGACAGTCATTGACGTCATAATTCATGGAATATTCTCTGGCCTTCAATAAGTGTATACTGCTTTGTAGCCATCACTACAGTACTACACAGAGTAATTTTCACTGTCCTAAAAAATCTGTTCTGCCATTTCATTCTTTGCACCCTGGCAGCCATGGACTTTCTTACTATTTCTATTGTTTTGTTTAATTTAGAATGTGTTTTAATCCAAGTTGTATAACTTGTAGCCTCTAGTTTGGTTTCTTTCCCTTGATGATAGGTAATATGCTTTTAAGTTTTCTCCATGTCTTCATAGCTTTTTTTTTTTTCTGAGTATGAAGTGTTTCACTACTGGATATACCACAGTTTATCCATAACTATTGAAAGACAGTTTGCCTGCTTTTAAATGTTTCCACTTAAAAATAAAGATGCCTTTAACAGTTAACAACTCTACTTATAGCCTATGTGTGTACTTGTCTGCTATTTCTCTGATTACCAGAAAACATGGAAAGTGCATGCTTAGCTTTGTAAGAAATTGGTCAACTCTCTTCCAAACAGGTTGTCCCATTTTGCATATTCACTACAATGAAGCTTTTCTGTTGTTTCATACCCTCACTTGGTGTCATTAGTGTCTGGTAATTAATCTGTTTTAGTGGGCATGCAGTAGTAATCCACTGTTTTCAAACTTGCATTTTCCATAAGACAGCTGGAGTGGGACATAGTCCATTGTGCCGTCTTATTTGATAAAGTATTTGTCAAAGTCTTTGGCCCATTTTGAAAATCGGATTGTTTCTTGCAGCTTTAGTGCCTCAGCATTTTGCTGTCCTTTCTGTATCTTTCACTGCTCTAAAGGTTTTTATTGTTTCTGGTTTTCAAATATTTTTCTAGGATTTTGATGAGAATGAGTTGAATCTATACTCAAGTTGGAAGATTGACTTTTTGTTTTTTTCTTTTTCTCTACCTCTGTCCTACAAACCTAGTCCTAACTCTAATTTTCATTTGAGACAGGATCCTCCTAAATTGCTCAGGCTGGTATTAAATTCATTCTGAAATACAAGCCATTACTGATCTTTCAAGTCTCCACCTCTAATCTTCCAGATACCTGGGATTTTAGTCTTCTGGTTGGCTTGAGTCTTTTGAATTGATGAACTTGGGTTTTCTACTCAGACATAGGGATGACTTGCTGTGAAGGGCACGACTACTTGAATCCTAACATGTTTTTGCTTTGGCATAGAGTTTTTTCCTTTTTGAAATTCCATAAATGGTAGCTAAGGATCAGCCCTCTTGAAGTTATGATATAATACTCAGGAAGATCTGGGAATGCTTCACATGCTCACACATTTCAGAAAACAAATGGTGACCTTGACCTAATTTTGTCTGCTGTGTTGACATACATACACACAGTCATACCTTCATGACTGATGTGGGCTAGTATAGAGGACTGTGATTCATTGTCTATGTATTTATTTTGTTAAGACTAAAGGGGAAAGTTAGAGGACAAGTGGCATAAGAATCATTGCTGGGTCATATTTGGGATCATATTTGGGAGAAGATTTGTTCTGCTTTCATTATCAAGTAGTAAACCTTGCCTCCATCAGAAAAAGAGACAGAGATGAGGGAAAGCAAGTGTTGGCATACACACAAGGGAGTGAGTGCAGACTTCTAAAGAGAGGGGGTTTGTGAGGCTCCATATAGGTTATATGCAAACCTTAATGTTGGGAGGATTAATAATGAGTTATGGTGTGCAATTCAAGGAACAGATAATATTTACTTCAGAATAGTATTTATTCCCCACTTATGTCCCCCTTTTGGGATTTAGATGTGGTGTGATGTTAGTTACATAATGGAAACTGGCAATTGCACAAAGCTAATGATATGGAGATGCTATTATACTGAAGCCAAGAAGGTCAACAGTTGTCCCAGTAGGCCACATTGGTGTCAGCTGGCCTTGAGTGGTCTTGTGTCTTTACTGTTTAAGAGATCTCATGATACCATGCCATAATCTCTGCGTGTGCATCAGCATCAGCCCCAGGTGGCTGTGCAGTTTTCACTCTACCTTGTTGGCTTTTACCTAAATCTCACTGGGAGTAATTCATTTGAAGTTTCCTAAAAATGTAACTTGTCAGCATTTAAGACATTGACACATGCAGTCTTAAAAACTGACTTGAAACTATATAGTCCTTCCTTTTTTAGTTCAGTGCTATGTACAGTTATGAGCAGTAGATGGTAAACATCAAAGTTGTGGAAGATGGACAAATGTTAGAACTCTTTATGGAGGATCAAGGAAGTCTTAAACTATGGCAGAAAGATCAACCTTTTTCTTCCTTCTCACGAGCTTCTCTCACTTTCTAACACAAATATGACATGTTTCAATGAAGTTTTCCCTGGTGGTTATTGTTTATATGAGGTAATAATCACAAATCACCTCTTTGATTCCTAATTCTACACTTCTTGATAATTTCCACTTCATACTTTCCCATTGGGATAAAATGGCTGAAGCTAGAAATTTCTTTTCCCTACATTAATCATAGTCCTTTATTTTTTAATGCTTTTCATTTAAATAAATTTAAGGCATTTTGTTTCACAAATTAACTAAGGAAGAAAAAAGGGAAGTTATTACTCATCTTTTGAATGTAAAAAATAAACAAATTTGAGATATTATAAAATATTATTTAGGTTAAAATTACCTAATGTTAAAGGACAACAGGTCACCATTAACTTGCAGTGATGCAGAAAAAACAAAAAACGAAACAAAATAACAACAACAAAAACAGTTTGGTGATATATTTCCATCCTATGTATTTTGGGGAGGAGGGGTTGTGTTACCACTGCCATTGAGTCTACAGGAAGCAAGTGCAATAGAAAGAAACAAATGACAGAGGAACAAAGGCCTGACTGGGGTTAAGGTTATTGGGCCCATGAGAAATGAGGACAACAGGAGACTGGTAAGAGGGTGAGAATGGAAGGGACAGTACATTTCAAGTCATGCAAGAGTTAGAAACAAAACTATTAACAGCACAAATGAGATAACTGCAACAGTGAAATGCCTGGAGTAGACAAAGAGCCAAGCTTGTAGAGTGTGGCCTAAGGGTTTTGTCTCTATTAGATGACACTCCCCTCACCCAAACCTGTTTTATCTCTTCTCTGGGTTTGCCCTGGGATTTTGTGTCTTAGTGGTGTCTTGGACATCTTGGCCGTATGCCTTAACTGATTCATAAGGGAATTAGGAAAATTACTCCCAAACCTTTTATGCAGAATCTGCTCCAGCCTACAGTTTTCTCATGCTGTGATCTTAAAAACATTCTTTTCACTTTAAAATTCCAGACTTCCACTTAAATAACTTTCCATGTAAGTCATCAAGATCCACTCCAATCCTGCCAGATGGGGGAGGTGACTTGAATCCTTTCACTGTTGGAAACTACATTGTCATCCTCACTTCTCTCATTACTTCCTCCCACCTGCATTCATCAAAGATGTTTTTAAGCTTTCTGAGGATTTGATCCAATGCAAAGAACTTATGGTTGATTTATGGTTGTAGGATTTTTCCAAATGGTACAGACGCTCAAGTTTCTACCAGAGCTGTATTGAATCTCACATGCCTGCTCCTCTCCCTGTCACTTGTACTACTAGATACAGTCAGTATCCTCAAAACCCAGAGGTCTTGACATGATGAGATGGCCATGTTGCTATGGTGATTCCCCAGCTGGCCAAGTACTATAGTCACCAGTTGATTTTTCCCAGCTGGAATTTTTACAACAATGACTTTGCTAAGAGTGAAATAAAACACATTTGCTCTTCACATGAATGCTGTAACAAAGATGGATCACTACAGAATTGTATGCTAACTAATCCTGAGGAGAAAAGAGGAGAACAATGAGAAAGTTTGTGAGCGGGGGATGTCTCTGGAATCCCCTTAAAAATGACATTAATATTTTTCAGGGGGGAGAGTAGAAGACAATAAAAAGCTAACCTTGGCCTGTCTTTCATATAATAAGTATTACTACAAGTACAAGTTTGGGAAATTTTAATGGATATGCACATGTGCATAAATGTATATAAAACTGTTTGGTTATGAATGTCTTTGTTCCTCACCATGCCAGAGAATAAGAAATACAATAGTGTGGTGGAGTTAAGACTCTGATGCTTGAATTAAGAAAATTACCTCTATTTTGTTGTAACTATAAAGACTACAACAACATTAAGTTAAATGAGATAACAACTCTTTTATATTTTTCTTCTGTTACTTAATTTGTTACTCAGAGTCTTCATTACTTGTCTCGTTGCAGCACTAAAAACATCTTAAGGGGGGACTGTTTATTTTGGCTTATGGTAAGAGGGTCTAGTCCATTGTCGTGAGGAAATCTGAGTACCATAAGGATTATAAGGGGAGAGTCTTTGTTTTGGCTCACAGTTGGAAGGTCCAGTTCACTATAGTGAGGAAGTGTGAGTACCAGAGCATGATGTACTAGCGTCGATGCATGGACACTCAAGGAGTAGAGAGTGATGGATGCTGGTGCTCAGCCAGCTTTCTTCTTCTTATGCAGTCCAGGGGCCAAGCTCAGAGGATGCTGTTGTCCAAGGTTAGAGTAGGTCTTTTCACCTCATACAGACTGACGAGAACTCTCACAGTCATGGCCAGAGGTCACCTAATATTGATAATTTCTCATGAATATGCCGGGAGTTTTTCTCCAAGGTGATTCTAGATCCTGACATGCTGACAAACAATATTAGCTGTCATACTCAGGAACCTCACAATCATAAAAGCTAGTCTACAGATAAGATAACGAGCATGTGGGTCAGGGCCTTGGGTCATGTCTGCAACTTCTATGGTTGCTTAAACATAGATGGAAGCTGATGCTCAGAATCTTCAAAAGAAAATTTTCTCATTGACTAGAGGATGGAATTACACACCCACACTTTTTTCTGTGTTAATAAGTAGTGCATGGGTATTTAGGACAGTAACCATAAAAGTGTTGTGTATGGAAAAAGATAGAAGAAATTTCAGTCACCAACATACTCTCACAAAAGCTTAGTGTTCCTCCATGTTAGCTATTTGGGGATACCTGATAAATGGAAGAAAGCCATGAATAATACATACATCCTTAGGTCGCTGGGACTTAGTTTTGCCTGAAAAACTAGTGTGGATTTCCTACAATTTTTAACCTGTCACGTTTAGTAGAATCAAAAGTAATGAGAGGGTTTGTTCTTTCCCAAACTTTGAGTGAGATGAATTTTCCATAACACCGTGTTCAATCTTTAGCCCATGATTTGTGGAACCCCTGGCATGCCAACCCATTGCTCTGACATAGTGGGATATGACTGTGACCGGCGATAGCAGCACTCAGGTCTAGGTCTAGTTAAAGATCAGTTAAACCTGAAACTCTGGTGAAGGTTCTTGTTGATACATTTTAAACTCTCCTCAGATGGTACTACTGCTCATATAAGGCCAAAATCTGTAGCTAGATATTTACCCAACTCTGGGAAATAGAGGCAGGGCTATTTCAGACAACATTTGCCATTGTATTAATCGTCATATCGCATCTTTCTTTGAAAGGCCTAAATTGTTTCACTGGAACACCTATAGTCAATTATAATAAGGTTGTAAGTGGTGGAAGTTTGGTCCTCCACTAATCACAGGCCCAATGTGTAGCCACATGGGCCCCTAAAGATCAATATACAGAGGTGATTCTAGAGTCGGAAGCAGAACCCACTTCTGAACACCTTAGTCACCTGCTTTTGTTTCCTTCAAAATTTCCACAATAAGTTTCTGTATCTGATGAAAATTTTAATTTGAAAAAAAAGTGGTGGTTTGGGAAACAATTTAAAAAATATAACTTTACCACTTTGACTTTTGAAGCCTCACCAAGTTTTTTTTTTCATGATATTTTCGGTATTTGCTAAAGGGTGGCATCTCTCTTGCCTTAATCATGTGCCAGATTACCCATAAACCTGGACCATATGCCACTGCAATTTGCTGATGGGCCCAAGCTGTTTTGGTAGATAAAAATCCAAGGGGATTAGAATGGCTGAGAGTCATTGTGAACACAGCAGCACGGGTGAGACAGTTATACACAGTTCTTTCTCCTCTATCCACACAGCACTCTGTTTTCTTAATTAAGGTTATTGGTAACCCCCATCAGAACAAACAAAATCCATGTTTCACTCTAAATAATAAATACTTTAACCAAATTTCAGACACACGAATTCACACAATTCCCTAGTAGAAAATGTTTCCCAGTTGGGATTCAGAATGATCTGGGCTATAGGGTGAGGCAAGCTCAAATTAGGAGTACCACAAGAAATCCTTCTTTCGTAGCTCAACACAGTTAATGATTCTGTTTTTGTCATCAGTGTTTGGATAACTCCAAGGTTTTACTTTTAATAAAAATGAATTTGCCTGCTGTGGCGAGCCCACCTATATATAATTACAGCCACCCAGGAGGCTGAGGCAGCTTCAGCATTGTAGCAAGGCATGTTTTCAAAAAAATAAAAATAAAAATAAAAAAAAGTAAATACTTGAATGTAAAGCAGCACTGTGACTTGAAATAAAATAAGTTACTGAACTATTATTAATGTAACCTGGAAAATATAATTTCCTGGAGTATACTTTCCATGTTCATACTTTTCTTTTTAGTAAATGTGAAACCTTTCCAACATAAGTAAGTCATTGTGATTTATCCTTTGTGTCTTGAGATCCATTTATTTAGTAGTTGCTTACTTATTTTAAATGTCTAATAAGCTTTCTTTAAAGATAATGCAACAAAACAAATTACCTTAAAATATTCTAGTAATTAACACCACTGTAAATGTTTAATGCAAATGTACTATGGAGAAAATGGTAATTATCCAAATTTCCCTGCTAGTATCAAGCAATTTGCCTGCTGTACAATAACATGTGTATCTTGGCTAATACAATCGAAGTTTAGTGTTAGAATCATCCATCTAGATGTTCAACAGACTGCATTCACATTGTTTGTGCTGCCTTCTTCCCTGTCACAGCTTGAATGTGCCTCTGTAGGCTCATGTATTTGAACAATTGGTTCCCAGTTGGTGGCACTGTTTAGGAAAGTGTTGGAGCCTTCAAGAGGTGGAAACTTTCTAGAGGAAATCCATAGTGGCAATATTATAGACTAGTCTCACTTTCTGTTCTCCCTCCCTCCCTCTCTCTCTCTCTCTCTCTCTCTCTCTCTCTCTCTCTCTCTCTCTGTCTACCTAATGAGATCTCCTTGTTTCCTGACTGCTGGGCCAAACTTGCACTCTCTTGCTTCCATGCCTTTCTGGTAATAAGGGACTCTCTCCCTCTACAGCTATAAATCCAAATGAACACTTTCTTCCCTAAGAGTGTTTTTGTTTGTTTTAGGTCTTTGTGGGGCCATGGTGAGGTGGGGGTTGGTCAGTGTCTTTTCTCACAGCAATGGAATAGTTATCAATACACCATCCAATTAAAAAACACGCTATAAATTCCCCAAGTCTTATTTGATTCTAATAGTGAAGACAGATGTTAAGGAAACATTTTTTTTTTAACTAAATTTGACTCTTTCTCAACTTTCATTCATGGTCATGCAGAATCCCTTTAGTTCTGTTTTCTCTGTAACATTTCACATTCATGAGCGGTACATGTCTGTTCTCAGGAATTTGACAGTTAAGATGGTTGCCTTCCCATCTATTTTTACAATTCCTAGGAAATGAGGTATTAATTTTTCTAATGTGATTATAAAGAAAACTCTTGAGAAAGCTAAGTACATCAGAAATAGAGGTCAAGGTTACATGGATAACTATAACCGAACTTTTAAATTATTATTTAACACTTATTTATTTATTACTAAATTCACATAACAAACACCAACAATTTCTTAACTATTAATCCTATAAACTCTTACAACCCCTTTAACCTATCCACTAAACCTATTGATAATTATAACAACTACTTTCATAACCTTTTAGAATGATACAGTCTCTGGGGCAGGTCCTCAGTCGTCAGGAACACAGTCTTTGTTGTAGATTCTTTAACACACTTAGCAGTCCTTTTTCTGGAACTCTCAGATGCAGGTTCGTCAGGGTAAGTTGGTTATTGCAGTCTCACCTTAAATAAGGCTTCATGCTTTCTTCTCTGTGGGAGACCCCAGCCATCTTGCAGGCCAACTTACTTCTTTTGAATCAGGAACTCAGCTGCTCTGCCTCAGTCCTTAAAGCCAGGCACAATTTCCCCTAGGCCACTGATCGGACAGATCAAACCCCTCCAGTCAAAAGCTGAGCCACAGGGTCCAGTCCTTGGCCTTTTGGTGTCTTGCTCAGGCTTTCTTTGCTCACTGGCTTCTTTCTGCTTCAGGGAGAGAGCTGGCCATCAATGGCCAGCCCTTTTTCCAGCAGGACTCTTGGAGCTCTCTAGCATCAGAGGCCTCTTCTTCTTCTGGGCTCCATGCACTGTCCTTAAATAGGAGGAACTCTGTTTCAGCTTAAGTTGGGCTCCGCCCACTTAGCAGCTGAAAACAATGTCAGGCCAGATACTTTGTTTCTTTAATTCTATTGAGTCTTTCCTGTTTCCCTGACTTCAACCTTGTTTTTCAGTCTATTAAGTCTTTCCTGTTTTTCCTGACTTCATGCTGATAATGCTCTTCATGCCTCGAATTAAGAGACAGTATCAGAAACCCCTATATATTTTCTAAATCTAATTTATCTAACCCCTACAGATAACTGTGCAAATAATTAATATAAAGTTATAAATTTAGGATTTAAATTTTCCCAGTGGATTTGGGAATTTTGTAAGTTGGAAAATGTTTTGAAAATAGTGTATCGTGCTTCTGTGTCTGTGTTTTACTCTCCAGTGTCCTAGAATGTGAATACATTGATGAAAACATTTTTCACTCTTTTGACAATATCTTACAAGAAAATCTGTCATACAGAAAGAGATACTTGAAATTATTTACAATGCTAAGAAAACTAAGAATTTACATTTTAGGTTTTGAGTTATAAGAATTGCCTTTCTCTTATAACCTTAATGATTCCCAGCACCCTTATGCCAAGTGTAAATTTAGCAATGTCAGACTGTGTAAGAAGATATTTATGTAGTTTTGATATTTAAGTGAAACTACCATTTACTGTTTAAATATTAAAATATCTCAAGTAATTTTATAAGCAGAGAAAAAAGATGTGGGAAGTGCGAAATAAAAAGTGTTTTCACTCATTAGAGATGACCTTATAGTTTCAGTACTTATGAGTTATCAGACATTTGTAGCTTGTGAAAATCATTTTTATACACTATACCCAAATATTATGTATTTTCTCTTTAATTTTGAAACCATATAACTATGTAAATGCACATACTGAATACTATGTTTTGTATGGGTTTTGATACACTAAGTGGTTGAATTCAGAGTTTGCAAATTCGTTTGTTAAGACACCCCAACAAAGGCATTAGTGGAGATACTACCAGTGTTATGTATGTCCTTGTTCCTTCAGAGGAAAAGTCACCTTTCCAGAGGCATAACAAACTGGCACACTGGGATGGAGAGCAATATCACCAACGTCAAACACGTTCTCACTTGTGTACTGAAAGTAGAGCAAAGGGAGCATAAATTAAGAGAAAGGGAAATGCTGAATAGAAGATCAATGACTTGGGTAAGTGTTTGTGAGATAGATGTTGGAATCTGTTTTGAATGTGTTTCTGCACAATCACTTCAAAGGGGCCCAGAGAGGCATTGTATGAAGTAGATGTGCTGTGAAAAACAAAGCTAGCTTTTTGGTTATGAGTAGACCAGCTGCCCTGTATGTTGGGCATGCCTTCCCTCACATCTTCTTAGGTCACCTTTTTACCCTAGCTCTTATCCCAGAAGACAGTGGTGTGCAGTGTTTGGACTGTTTTTCATGAGCCATAACTCATAACCTATGCCTTCCTGTAGTGTTGGGGAGGAAAGCATTTGTTTATAGGAAGTGCTTTGGAAGGATGTAACATAAGCAACAGATGAGTGATGTTGTGGTTTTAAAAGGGGGACATCTATGAAGAACTTGCAGCAAATGCAAGTGTTTTTCTCATTATCAGATAACTCTATCTTGAGTTTAAATACCACATGTAGGCAAAACATTTAATGCACCTTACCTACTAAACATCACACCATGGAGCATAGTATTCTGTGGAACCTTGAGATGCTGAAATGGCAATTGTGTGGTTGATAAGAAGCTGATGCTCACTCCTCCTGCTCCACATCAGGAGAGAGTATTTAACCACCTACTTTTGGCCTGATAAAAGAACAACATTCAATATTCAACGTGAACTGAAACTGGACTTGAGAGTGTATGCGCAAATGTAGAAGGAGACACATGAGTTGGGAAGGGAATCAATAGCAGATGGTGATGCATGCGGAAGAACTTGGACTGTATAAACTTTGTAAAGACAGAACTAATGGGCTCTACTAGCATACAAAGTGTGATGCAGCTCTGGAGGAGGAGTAAAGGATGACCTCAAAATTTTCATCAAGGAACAGGAAGAAAGGAGCTCCACTTCCCAGAGACTGCGAAGATGGCCATTTGTAGGTGTTAGAGTACAATAAATCTGTGATACCCATAAGACAACAAAATAGAAATGAATGTAGATTTAGCAGTAGCCCAAAATACTTGGCACCATATAAATTATGTTTTAAGTCACAAAGTGATCTAACAAAGAGGTAAGTAGAAGAGTTTGAGGATTGATCTCTGGGTTTTCCATTGTATTGGAGGTAGAGGAACTAAGGAGAAAATGGTAAAGGAGCTAAAGAAGTGTGCAGTAATAACTGGGAAATTGTGAAGTCTTCTCAGCTTCATTTAAAAAAAAATGAGTTTTAACATGGTCAAGCCCAGAGGAGAGGGATTCAAGATGAACTATGACAACTAGTCATTGAATTTAGAAGTATAGGCATCAGTGGTGACCATGAAGGGTTCTCTCACAGAGTAGGAAAGAAAGAGGTAAGAATGAATTCCAAGGAAAGGGAAGAGAAAAATTACAAACACTGAATGCAAACAACTTGGAGAGAGGAGGGCAGAGAAGTATTGGTGAAGAAGGTGCAATTGCAGGGGTGCGAATATGCCAAGGGGAGAATTCCTTGGTTACTATAAAATAGATGACATCATGCATACAAGCTGTTAAGCACAGATAAAGAGGAAAGGGTAATGGTGAGAAAGTGAGAAGTGAGAAAGGTCTGCAAGACATTGCTCTTGAAAGGACAAGAGCCTGGTGGCCCCATTGCAAAAGACCAAGTGTAGAACCCTTGGTACAGAATGTTGAGAGGGCTGTAAAGAAGGATGAGTATGGGGCATAGATGCAAAACTATGGTTACAGGTAGAGAGAAAAGTTGTGGAGACTGTTTTGTTTTTACATTGTCTTAATTTATCTTTTAAAATTAGAATTAAGGTCAACAGGCAAAAGGAAGTTAAGGGGTTATGTGTTGTGTGTGTGATGTTAGAGAAGGTTTAGAATGTTCTAGAAATGTGAGAGAATTTATTACCTCTTTTTTTTGGCTATGAAAAAATACTTGAAGCAAACATTATTTTGACTCATTCAGAAGGGACAGGCCACCATGGTGTCATGGTGTCATGAAAACATATAGCAGAGATCTCACTGTGGCAGAAAGGAAGAGGACACTACATTGGATCTGCAGGCAGGTATAATCAGCAACCTTCGTGAGCTATGCCCACTGGGATTTCTGTCTCAAAAGTCCCACAACCTGTCAGAACAATGGCACTGGCTGGGGCCACATGAGCTTGTGCTTCATGTCCCTTCTGGGGACATTTCACATTCAAACATATGAGAATATGACTCATGACACAATGGGCAAAACATGGAGAGGTTCCTGAGCGCCACTGGGGTTCCTGCATTTAAAGCTATGTGCATTTCCCAGCTGAGTTCAGCTGAGTGCGGAGCCCAAGAAGGGTTTTTCCAGTCTAACATGATAAATGATAAATCCATGGGAACTTAGTTCCCTGAGGGAGTGGGAGAGAAGATTGATTTTATACTGGATAGATCCCTGTTTTCTTTCCATCAGAGCCCTCACCTGATGTTAGGGTTTCTATACTATCTACCTGAAGAGATCATTGTTTCTTTTGCTCTGCTCACTGTCCAGATACGCTCATTATCCATCAGGGCCTCTCCATAAACCCCACCCTCCCTGATCTCACAGTCACAGATGGTAAGCACAGGAGCTGGCAATGCAGGGAAGAAAATAGAACAAGGGAGGGTAAGAAAAGCAGGCTAGGGTCAGGATGTGGAAGTTCTAGGAACATATATTACAGAATAATAATCTTAATTAAATGAAAGGCCATGGATTTCTTATACCATGACAAGTTTTTCCAACTGCAAGGCATTTTCTGATCCTAACTGAAGAAATCCTGGTTTTAGGGTAATATTAATAATTGCATATGCCACTGCTGGTGTTCATATGCCACTGCTGGTGTTCTAAGGGACCCTTAGAATCATACAAGAGCTATAGAGGAATTTATTTTCCAATTAAATGGTATTGTGGAATAAGTAGCTAATAAAAACAGAAAGTTTTCCCATTTGTCTGCCCCCCCCCCCAAAAGAAAGATAATCTGAGTGGAAGTAGACTAGCAAAAGGGCCAGTAATTAAAAGATATTGCAGAGATGGTATATAGCAATACTTACTTGTCTGAAAGGGTCTGTGTTGACTTTTCTTGACAGTATTGAATGACTGTGAGAGAAACTGAATGGCTTACAAAGCTTGGCATATTTGACCTCTGAGCCTTTGTGGGAAAAGTTTGCTAATTCTGTCTCTAATGCGTGACATATCCTAAGCATGAACCTTCAGTAATGGCAGCTAGCTTACACTGAAAATCAGCATTAGGAGCAGTAATAACTACAAAAAAACTCAAATGTCTCCAGACATTACAAGGGCAGTTCCTATCCCTCATTTCCTGCCCCCAGAGATTTTGTCCGAGACAAGACAAAATACATGAACTGCACCCAGATTTAAACATTAATTTTAGGATGTTTGCCAGACCAGATGGTTAGAAGAGCTAAATACCATTGATTTATTTCTTGCCCTTTGTGAAGCAACATTAGAGACAATGGACCTTATCAGAACAAATGAGAACAAACAGCAGAATGCAGATCAGAGGAGAATTAAGAACAAATGCTATTAAATTCTATTATGCCATAATTAATTCCTGTATGCAGAAAAAGCACCAATTATTAGCAAACTGTGAACTACACCAAAAAAGCCCTATCTGCTGCCAGCTGGGTAAGGAATGCCCTGCCTGTCTCATGGATGTCACCCTTCCTCATGTAGCATTGTGACCATAATTTCTAATACCTTGAGAATGCTCTAGTGAAACCTTAATTCATCACCCATCAAGGATCTTTTGGGTATCTAGTGGCATTAGAGACTCAGGATACAGAGATAGTAACATTTCTTCCAGTGATAATATTGCCACATGATGACCATTTCTGCCCTAGAGTTTCAACAGTGGTTATTACATTCACAAAGATCACAGACTTTATGATCAAATCCAAGTAGTTAATGTGGAAAAGCAAAGCAAACATGATTGAAAAGTCTGTGAAACTTTTGACTGCCTGAAAAATCACCCATGGAAGTCCACACAGGGATCAGCTTCCTCTTCAGAATCTTTGTGGCTTGCCCAGGGTAAGGGGAAGAATAAGCATGTGAATTTGCATGCATATGGATGTTCACATATCGTGTAGTTCCTGGGAAGACAGGTAAGGCTACACAAAGAAGTTGGGTCTTAATTGCTTCAAGAGATTAAGACAGAAAAATATTTTTAGGTTGAGAAGAATAGTTTATGTAAAAGTAATGGGATATGATTTGACAGGGGAATTTATGAAGGCAAGGCAGATAGAGATCAATGGTACACGTTTAGAGTAGCGGAATGAAACCTTTAATGAGGAACTGGCAAGAGATTAGAAACCAAGCAACAAAATTCTATTCATTACATCAGAATAGACCACATGGTGATAAAGGGGATGCACACCACTGGTTGCACCACTTATAGAATTCTTAAGGACACACATAGATGCTTATACCAGGTTGTTAGCTACTTATTTTCTTTCTTTGATTTTTTCAAACTCATCTTTCAGAACCTTATGTGTATACTACTACACAAATACATTCACATATATTCATACACCATAGAATTTAACTTCATTTTTTGTTTTATGTGTATGAGTGTTTTATGTAATTGTGTTATGTAAAGCAGTGTACACTGTATGTTTTCAGTGTCAGTGTTGGATTCCTTTGGAATTAGAACTACAGACATCCATTAGATACCATATAGATATGAGGAACTGAACCCAGGTCCTTTGCAAGATCAAAAAGTGTCCCTAACCACTGAGCAAACTCTCTAATCCCTTAATTTACTTTTGTGGCAGTCCTTTTTATTCATAGAACCAAGACCCAATGAGTAACAAGTTAAGCCTACACCCTGCCCGAGGAGAGCTGAGGACTGAGTATGCTATCTCTGACTTCAGGTTCTATACATTTCTTCAAGGGCTTAAGATACTGAGATAGACACTGTTTCCTTTCCTGGGCCTAACTGATTATTTCTGGATCACATAGAAATATTTCATATTATTAATTAAAATATAATTTTTAAAAGTTCAGGAGTTTGGAGGCAATAGAGCTTGCTTTTTCTCAATGCTCCTTCCCTCTTACCTATCCTTTCTTCTGCTTTCATCATGGTGAATGGAACATTGGAGGAAAGATTGGAGCTACGATTGACTGAAGCGAAGTGGACAGCTGGAAAGGGTTAGAAAGGCTCAAACCTGCATGACTGAGTGCTGAGAGTCACTGCTCAACAGAGAGGGTCAGCTGCAGATCAGCTGACTGTGCATCATAAGTAAAATGAGTGATGCATTAAGAACTGTGTTTTCCGGGCATCTCCAGGAGTCACGGGAATATACAATGCCATGGCCACGTGGAGAGGTGAAGAGAATCTGCACCTTTCGCAAACCTAGTTGTCTCAGTGTCAATTGAAGTTCTTTCACCCAGTCTTGATCTTTGGCCTAATAGATTACTTATAAAAGGGTTTCCAAACTTTAATCTTAATTAGTATATCTATTGTGAACTATGTGCACAATAAGGACTAGATTCTGCAATGACAGGACAAGATGTAGGAAACAGTACTGCGCTACTTTTGGCTGGGAAAAGATTCAGAACACTGAGTCATGTGGGCTTAGTATGGCAACAGGAATGAGAATGGCAACAAGGTGTGACACCTCCATGTCAGATAGGAACCATACGGATATTGAAAATCCAATGGTGAAGAAATGAGGGTTGACAGCAGATGTCAAAAGAAAGCAGGCTTCAGTAGGTAATGGCTTGGTTCATACGTATTCTAAAGGCCTACCCTGATACTAGTACAAAACTCACTAACTGTTGAAACAGTTGATGTCATTAACATAAAAATGTGCCTCTGACTGTTGTGTAGATGTGTGGCCTCTCTGTGGAGGACAGCCCTCAGCATGCTTTCCAAAAGCCAGACATAGCTCTGTTTACATGGAGTTTGTGTAACCTCTGTGGCCTGCTTCCCTGAGCACAGTCCCATTGCTCAACCTTGCATCATCTCATTGGAGCACAGCCAGGTAGAGAGGGAAGAAGGCATGATCTGTGAGGATCGCCAAGGATCCTAGAGAGGCTCAAAGAATTCCCTTTTTGTGGAGTACACTTGAAGACCTGGAGTTAACTTCTGTCAAACATGGTGAACATGTGAGGAGAGAGAAACGAAAGGTAACTTCGAGAAGCATGGCCATATTACAAGGCGAGAGATATTTGCAACAGTGCTTTGAGTTCTGAGTAATTTTAAGCATCTTGCAAGGCAATGGCAAGCACGTCCACTAAAGCCTGCAAACATTTGTTCTCATATAATAACAAGGCACAAACTCCAGGAGAAAATAAAGTTCTAGTTTAAACGTTTAAATATGCATATGAAGGTCTGCTGTCACTGTTCATGTTATGACTCATTCCAACTACTGAGAGACCCTTACAATAAACTGGAATTAGTTGAGAATATTAACTGATATTATTTAATCTCATCTCATTGGAAAGACACAATTACTGTTACATACCTCAGAGAAATATGAAGCAATTACCCTTCTATCTTGGTTCTTTGAATACATTTCATTATTGTTCTGTGATTTACAGGCTGGACATTATTTCGCAACTTTCTGATCTCTCTGTGACTAAGTAATTACACTTACAAAACAGAGGTAATATTAGAATCTAGCTCACACATTGTGTGAAATTAAATAGATTAATATATGTAAAGCACACTGAGAAAAATGCTTTTGCTATAGAAAGTTTTAAATAATGCTAGCTAAAATAATTTTCCCTATTATCATTATTAATTTAAGTTTAAGGCTCTTCTAGTGGAAACAAATATATCAATTTTAAAGTGATAAGTATATGTTTAAGGGTAAGATAAAATTTCTGATTAATAACTTTACATAGTTATCAGTAGTATTTAATTTGTACAAAATGCTTTTGCATGCTCCAAATTTCCTTGGTAATTTGGTAAGGAAGTCACACATACATGGAGTTTTTCTGGAAAATTGTTTCGAATCTTAAAATTCTCCAGGCATAAATACTGAATTGTGACACCTCTGAAGACAATGGTGATGAAAATTTGTTGATAGTGACATTTGTCTCATATATTTTTGTCTACTTTCTAAATCCTACGTGCCAGGTCTTTGAGGTTTTATAACTTGTTAATCAGAAACAGAGCTATGTCACACAGAGGAAGTTGTAAACAACATCTGTGAACTTCAAACATATATTGTTTGTCGTTGCAGGGCATCCTACAAAGATAACTGGGTGGAGTCTCAAACTTTGTTGAGAGATGTTCAGTGATCAGGAGAAAGTGTTTTTGAAATGAGAAAACAAAACAAGCATGTGTCATTGCCTTTGTACCACAAATACAGACTTTCCTCTGCCGAAAGGCCAGCCAACCATTGTTTTTGGATCTTTCTCTGTATACCCCAATGACATAAATGGGAGTGTCTAGGTGGAAAATTTCCAGATGTACATGCATCATGTTCTGGATTCTTTAAACCTATTTCTTAGGATAGTTTCCAGCCTTAGAGTCAGAAGTAATTATGGTGAATATATCAGTGTTCTAAAGGCTTAAATAATTGTTTAGTTGGTTAAAGTCCCTACCTAGTGAACAAGTAAAGTTTGCACTATCTCCATGAGGAAATGTAAGGCCCTAAAGTCACTACAGCTTTCACAGTCAGCAAATTCTTCCCCTTCGCCTTTTCATGACCTTAGCTTTCCCAGTAACCATCAATCTTAGACTCTGAGGCCTGGTTCTAAGATAATTTTCTGTATAAGTGATTTTTACAGGAAGTGACAATGGTAAGGAGGAAGTGATGAGATTTGGACAAGAAATGAGAAAAACTGATGTAAGGGTGCATCACCAAGTTGACCAGAGAGTGCTCAAACCCATGGTTTTCTCAGAGAAGGCTTATGGTATATGTTTCAGAAATGATCAACTGCAGAGCAGGAGGAATGAAAGTTTATCTCTTAGTTTCTGTCTACAATTGGTAGAAGAAAACCCCACTGGCATTTTCTCTGCACTTCCGATTGACTTGTAGGTTCTTGCTGACTTCTCATGTAGATGTGTAAAAACAGAGACGACACATACAGGAAGAAACTCAGAAATTCTTATCCCAGGGCCAAGGTCAATGTGATCAGTTTGCAGCACTGGAAATCATAGCAAAATCTTCAAAGCACCACAGCATCCTGGAACAGGAGATGGAGAAGATTTGAGGTGGAGTCCAAAGTTCATCCTCTCACCTCTCAATGTCTCTCCAGCTCATCACACAGCCCTCTTCAAGATGGTTCCTGAGTTCAGAAGCTTGCAGTAAATACAAAACAAAACAAATAGAATGACTCCCACTCTTTGCTGTTCTACATACTTCTGATGTCGCAATCAATAGTGCCCCCTCCAGTGTCTACTTTCAATTACCCTTATATTTGGTTACTAGCTGGTCTAGTTGGTGAACAGGCCTCAGAACTTAATAGCAGTGTGTGGAGCCTTTGATGCCATAAAAAGAATTAAATTATTCTGTTTATAATAACTGATGTTGTAAATTAATATGGCAGTTATTTCTTTTTTTGAGTTTTTTTTAACTTTTTTTTCCTTTATTTTTTATTTCTTCAAGTTACATCTCAATGGCATTCCCCTCCCTACTCCCCCCTCCAGTCCCACCCTCCCACCCTCAACACCCCATCCCCTTCCCTTTTTTTTTCTTTTAAGTTTAAGGTATATCTTATTTCCCCCTACAGTTTCCCCTTTCAGTCCAACAAAAGGCTCTTTCTCTTATAGTAATAAATACAATACAGTACAACAGAGGTAATTAGGCCACAGTTATGAGGGTTATAGGGCTTAACGTACATTCCCAATGACCAGTCCATATGTATTTGGTACCTGACTTTAACATTCTACTATCTAAACATCTCCATGAGTTTAAAGGTCTATATCTGACTCAACATTCATACTAACTTGCAACACAATTTTAAAAGTATCTTCTTAGATCTATAACACTCTCTTAACGCCTAAACAACTCAAAATTTAATTATGAAACTCTAGCTATCTGTTCTTCAACCACCTCAGAGACCTGAGAGGGATAAATATATCTGATTTTATAGGAAGTACAGGGTCTGCAGCTTCCCAAACTAAGAAATGACATACCTGTGGCTGCCTGGACAGTTCCCATTTTCTCTCCATACATTACAGCATCGATCTTCAGTCATTTGGCCCTGTTTCTCTGACAGACATTGAATGTAGAGCAGGGGTTATGAAGGACTTACCTACCCTGTCTTGGCAGAGCTAGGCTGTCGACTTACCTGCTTCCAGGTTTTGTCCTTTTTGGACAGCATTCTGTCTACAGTTGGAGCAAGGGGCTTTTCCTACCAAGAGATAGGCTTGTGACTAATTCAATCATCTCCCACTGGAGATTCTTTGATGCTCATCTTCTACTTGGAGGAGAATAGGGGGTGCTGTCAGAAGTTGATATGTCTTGATATAAAAAATTCTAAAGTTACGAAAACATCTTTGAATGCCATATTCTGCAGATCTCTTGAGGTTTTTGAAGAGGCCCTATCTATCTCTTATATTAGGGTAAACAGATGTTGCTTGTCTCTTGCCGGTTTATTTCTGATTAGCTTAGAAAGTAACTATAATAGGCTGTCATAGTACCTAACTGAATGACCGGTTTGCATAACCATTAGTTTGCATTTCTTAATTATCCTAAACAGTTTATGACAATTAGTAGTAAAAGGCCGAAACATCACATTTCATTTTTTTTTCTTTACCTCCTAACCCTTCTATCCCATTTCTCTGGGGTGAGGTGTCCTTATATAACAGTCTCTCATCTCAGTTGAGAGGTCGTATGAGGGCCAAGAGCCTCTTCATTCATTGGGGATCTACGAAGCAGTACCATCAGTGAAAAGTGTCTCGTTGCCTGGGAGAGAGAACTACTAAACAAACAAACCAATAAGCATACAATAGATAAAAAAGACTAAAAAATAGAAAAAATATAACTAATATATAAAAAATAAATAAAGAATAAAAATTAAAAATAAGAAGTCTATGTCCAAGTTCCCTGTGGTGTGTTAGCTGTAGTATCGATACCTTCTACTATATAGCTAAAATCCTACTATAAGTGAATATTTTAAAAATTGCTGGTTAAGAAATAACTGCCTACTATAAGTGAATAGTAGGCAGTTATTTCTTAACCAGCAATTTTTAAAATAAAAGACACAGGACCAGTTAGATTTAATATAATCCTTAGAGCACTACAGCTGGACATATAATCAATCCTCTAAGCTGACTTCTCTGTGTCCATTGCCACAACCCCCATAATACTTACATCTGTTCCATTTGGGCTGGTTCTAGTTCATGGTACCCATGGTAACTTTCAGTTCTCCCGTCTCTTCTTCTGCCTTCTTCTCCATCCTGTCCCTCCCTCCCCCCTGTTTCTTCTCCCACCTCCAAAGCCCAAGGAAATCTCAGTTTCATCTACCTCTCTTCTGCCCAGTCCAGGCTTTAGGCAACTTTATTAGCCAAAGAGGGATAAATTGGGGACAAGGTTTACATGACATTATTTTTGGTATGTGACAATTTGCTTTCAGGACAGCAAACAGATCTGGGATGGCAAACAATTAACATTTGAATACAAAGCAGTTCCAGACCATCCCCCAACATTTCTCCATTTTTGGCTAAAAAATGATAATATCTATCTGTCGGTCTGTCTGTCTACTTATCTATTATCTATCATAGTTAACATTTGGATACGTAGGAGTTCCAGATCAACCCCAACACAGTGCCCTTGCTGTGGTTGATACAGATGTTTCTCCTGCTGTCTCCAAATATCACATAGGCACTAGAAGATATCACAGTATTCCCTTCCCCAGGTGTGTTCCTTCCAGACCCTAATGTGTAACAATTCTCACTAACTAATCAAGACAAAACACTGCCAGCTAATTCTTCACTTCCTGATCTTATTGCACAACAAGCACCTTGGCAGGCATTTTGTCAATTCAAAAAGACATAGAACCTTCCTTTCCCAAAAGAAAGGGCTCAGGAAGCAGAACTTGTTTTTCCTTTCCCTTTTAAAAATATCTTTTGTGGTTTTATTTTCACATCCTTGTAAAATTAAATTTGACACCTAGCATATAACATAATGAGTTTTATGATGAGATTTATGCGCATATATCAATCCCGTGGTTACCTCTGAAGATCTTCTTGTTGCTCATATTTGAACCATATTTTCTCCTATCTCTCCTTTCCTCTTACCAGTGCCTGCCTGTCTTTCTTCCCAGTTGCATCTTCTCTATCAGAACCTTTAAGGAGACCAATTTTGATAGTATACTTTCTTAAGATGAATCACTAGGTGTGATGATGAGGAAAAGCACTGGTATTCCAAGACCCCCATATTCTTTTTACTGTGGTCACAGGACCAAGAATGGACTACTGATTTCAAAGACAGATCACATTCTAGAGGACCATGTCCCAATTTTTCAAGCCATTTAACAGGCAGTTCTGCTGTTTCATAAAGATAGTTGTTTCTGAATGGTGAGGGGTGTATTCAGTCCAAGTGAACATCTATTCTGAGATGACTGCCTTTATTGTTGAATTGGTCTGTTAGATGGGACAGTGTTTAATATAAGACCCAGCCATAAGGTATTTTATTAAATAGAGATTAGGTACCAATTAATCCTAGAGAAGCTTCTGGGTAGGAAAGGAAACTCTGGATTCAGTTTTGGGAAGGAACATAGTATGTAATATAGGTTCAACATTACAAAACTAAAACCAGATGCACCACATTGCCACTACTATTACGTTATTCTGTGGTAGCAGTGGCTGGATAGTTCTTGATGAGATAAAATCTGTGCTGTTTGGTCCATTCATAGCCTCTATGTATGAGAAAAAGGCCCACTTTGTTCATAATTCATTTTGTCAGCATCACCTTGGCTGAGACACTAACATAGTTGAGCTCCACAAGTCCTCATGTCCATTTGGTTGTTGAATTCCTCCTGTGGTGAATCCTTTTCAGCGGGCACTAATGTCAGATACATATGAATGTTGGCACCCTATGACTATTTCCATTATTCCACCCACTTACTATACTTCTGATGTTTAATTGTCACTCTTTTAGGAACAGGAGTCAGTGTCTGAATTGGTAACAGAAAGTTGGGCATTCATATCCTTCCATGTGTCAACATTGGGTGAGTTTGACATTCTGGGCATCTGTGCTTCAGAAAACAGCAGCCCATCCTTCTATGTGAAAGAAGATATTTCAGAGGCCCCCAACATGAACCTCTCAACCAAGTTTCTCCCTAATTCTTAGCTTAATAAACACAGGTCAACATGAAACATTGGCCTCTATAGTTTTGAGTTAATTTGTTAGGAAGCAATAAGTGGAGTCAGTTACCACATACCAAGAACTCCACTCTATGCATTATTCCAGTCAACTCCCCTGTTCAACAACAACACAAAGTGTTATTTTCATTTTGAGACAAGGAAGCAATGGTCTGGAAAGTTACCACCCTCCCAACGTCATGCAGGCAAGAGAAAGGTTGCAATGTAAAGCCAGGGGCTACTTAGCCAACTGGAGCCTGGGAAACAAGATAGCTGAAACTTTTCTAGTCATGTCCACTCTTCACGTACAAAAACAAATTGCCGTATGGGTGATATTAAATGTCTGATATTAGCTGATTTAAAGAGACTCACATTTGAACAAAAGAGCTAAAGCACTTTTTAGAGTTCAGTTTGTTCCGGCTGGAAATGCAAAAGAAAAAGAAATTGGAGAGGTCCCTAGTGAGAAACAAATTTAACTATTACCATATGAATGTTGTTGCCTGAACAACATTGATGCCAAATTGCTGAGCAAAAGGTATTGGAAATAATCTGTAACAACTTTTCTAAAGATGTTTTGGCACAAAAACGAGGAACAATTTCATTTTTGAAATACTGAAAGCCTGAGTGAAAATATAATTAGTGTCTGCAAAAAGTAGCAATTGTAGCACTTTGCTTTAAATGACCTTTGATGAAATTCTAGTTCTTTAACATGCCATTACCCATTTACCTATAATTAACAAAAATTAAATTGTTTTCTTTGCTTTTCATATGCTTTTCAAAATGCATTTCATTTTTCATATCCATTGTGGATGTACTGTAAGAAAGAAATATCTAATTTAAATTATTGTATCATATGCCAAGGCTGATCAGGGACTTAAATTTATGTCTGTTCACACATGACTAGATAATTGTTTGTTCTGATTGTGTACATGGCTCATAGCTTATTTTTGCTGACTAAAAACATTCTCCATCTTATGCTGTTCTCTTAGTAGTTTTTACCTATGAGTTCTAAATACTGGCAAAGACAGTCTCATCCCTGGTTACCCCTTTATCTCTCTGATTATCCTTGTGTCTTCTTCAGGGGTTCTTTGCTTTTCTCTTCTATAAAATTTTATATTTTATGGAACAAGTTTAATGCTTAGTACACTTACTAAGATTTTACGTTTCTGATAGGTGGTTTTCAAATAGCAGTGTGTATTCCAGACAACACACAATAAAACTGGATTCCTGGGTCAGGCTATGGAATAGAATCTAACTTTCTTCTGAGGAAGACTGTACTTTGAACACCATCTGCTGTCATATTTGAACAGACACTGTCTTGTATATTATCTGACCAATTTAATTAGCTCATATTAGATCGTAAAATATGATTTACCATTAATTGATAAATGTACATATCTCATCTACATAGTTTCTTAAAAATTAAAAACGTGCCACTTTGAAAGGATTTCTCAAATAAAACTCTGAAATTACATAAGAAATGAACCCATGACCTATAGAATAAAAAGTAATTCTCAGGAAAATCAACTAAACTTTGACAAGATGAATGAGCTTCACAGAATCTGAATCAAGTCTTACTCCCTCTTCTGCTCTCCCATTTTAGTAGACATAAACTCTACTTTAGACTTGAATATCCAAGAACACAGGGCTCCTTCTCCTCACAGAGACAGCCTAGAATGTTGTTTCCTAGGCCAGGCAAGGCCTTAGCTCTTTCCAAGTTGCCCCCAGTTCCTGTCTAGGGACTGAGTTCAGAGTGTCATTGAGGAAAGATACCATTGTCTATGAGCCTTCTCCACACGACAAAGGCTGTACACTCTAGGGAATACCATTGTTGAAAACAGTGGGCCCATTCTTCTCTTGAGATTCCAGAATGAGAGGTAGATTAATAAGATAGGTCCCAATATATTAGATTCACAGAGAGCGAGCGAGTGAGTGAGAGGGAGAGAGAGAGAGAGAGAGAGAAACAGAGAAAGAGACAGAGAACTGTACTGTTGTCACTTCCTAGCTTCACCCCTCTGTGGTGGACCAGGTGGGCTGATAGGCTCTGAAAGAGATCTCTGAGTCTGTCCCACAATCAGAATGACTTTATGGAGAGTAAACTATGGAAAAATTCAAGTCTAACAGATCATGATAACAAGCAATCATTGGGAACACTGGGAAACTAGTAGATTTACTGAGGATATAGACTGAACTGTTGATTGGCTAATTTTTCAGGCAGAGCCAGAAAGAACAGCTGGATGGAGCCCTCTTTGACTTGTGTGAATGAACACATTTAAAATGCTGACCCCAGGATACCTTTAAAGGTGCCCAAATTTGATTAAATCAGCCTACGCAGTCATTCAGGACCTAGTACATTGTTGAAAATAATATCATCTGACAATTATTGGAGCATAACAACTGGGTGTGGCTTGGGAAAGAGGCAAAAGATATTTGCCAAAAGTATTGTCATCTCAGTGTAGTTGTGGGTTATTCAAGGTTGTGTCCTTGGATAAACAGCATCAAAAGTTTCCTAAGTAATGCATAGGAGTAAGGCATATGATAAACTCCACTAAAATAACTCAGTAAGCCACAGAAAATGTAAAGAGCAGCAATAAAAACAAGTTCTGCAAGGGATAGACCAGTATCCAGATTTTTTCTATGACATCCTAGTTATAGAGAGATTTCAAATGAAAAATTATCAGCTATGACAGTAACAAACATGCATGACCCCAGAAACACATATGAGAGTGTGCTTGTGTAAATCACAGGTTAGGTCTGACATGACGGTAAGTTTATAGAGACTGAAATCTGAAGAACATAGACAAAATAGTCAAAGCAGTTTTTGAAGAAGTGATTCTAAAATGTCTCCAAGTTTATGAGGAAATAAGAGTGCATGAGTTTCGGTTTTCATTTCACAAGGTGAACACCAGAGAATGAGCAATGCCACAGGACTTCCAAAGTGTCAGGATCCTAAAGAAAGGCAGAAGATATTGAAAGAAAAAAAAAAGACTCAATGTTTATGAGAAATTTTAGGCAGAATAAAGGTAAATTCTTCTTAGAAATGATGGAAGCCAGGAGGAAGCTGTGGAAACCAGGTCATGGCTAAAGAAAACAAAGGAACAAAAGAAAGAAAGAAACAATCCATCTACCCCAAATCTTGCTCATAGAAAATCTATTTTTAAAGGTTGAAAGCATAAAAAATGCATTAAACATAACAAAAAGTAAGGTACTTTGTTGTTTGAAGACTTTCTTTGCAAGAATACTAAAAGCACATCTCTTGTGGATCTGCTCATCCAAAGAGCACCAATGAAGCCATTGTGGAATTTTAAGAATGTAAGAGCATATTTCCTCCTTTATCTGTATATAAAAGAAATAAAAGGATACATATACAGTTAATGTAGGATGTCTTTGCTAATAACAGCAGAGGAGGTTGAGTGTGGCTATAGGTCAACTGGTCTATCAAAATTATTCCAGGTAGTAATTCAAATCCACAGAAATAAACATAGAGATTCAGAACTGAGAAGATGTTTGGTGTAACAGAGGTTGTATTTGTTTTTTTCTTTGTTTTTTGACTGCTTAAAACAAATAAAATTATACAATGTAATGCTTATGACCATTAAAAAACAAAACAAACAAACAAAAACAAAAAGTGCCCAGAAGAGCTTGCAATTAATACAGCCGGGCCCGTCCATTCCTGATGTAACTGAACAGAATCATTGATGTCAATCAAGCCACACACCACACATACTGACTCTAAAAGCAAAGACCGCAACCTTAGTTGACATGTACCCATCATTCTTGTCTTTTAGTTTCGCTAAAACAAGTTTCTCTATGTATGCTAAATTCACCATGTGCTGTGGGAATTGGCGACCATCTTTTATATGTGATGTTAAATGCAGGTAACACATGTTTATGTTCTTTGGTGTCAGTAGCTCAGTTTAAATGATCTGTAAGTGTGAGGTCCTTTATTTGTCACAGTTGGATAAGTTTTATAGGAAAAAATGTTGAAAGAGATATTCGAGGGAAATATACTACTTAAACTTTTCTGAGAGGATATAAAATAATGTGTTTTGGTAGTTGATTCCAATATAAGCCAGAAAAGCTGGTGAACACCAGCTGCGTCCATAGGCAACTTTCCTATGGCTAGCTGTGGAAGCCTATAAGAACATTTGAGATATTTTGCCAGATTTAAAAAAGCATATCATTGAACGTCTTGCAGGGAAAAGAGAGCATATTCTAAGCCTCTCAAAGATATTTTGCCAGATTTAAAAAAGCATATCATTGAACGTCTTGCAGGGAAAAGAGAGCATATTCTAAGCCTCTCAAATAGAAGAACGAAATGCAACAGAGGTGGAAGAATAGTTCAACAGGGTTGAGTTAGAGCCATCCAGAGGTGAGCCAGAGAGAAAGCTCTTGCTTGAGAATAAGGACAGCCACAGAAACAGACTCTCAGTATCCCTCCTAGCCCTTCCTTAATCTTCCATGATTGTCTCCCATTGCCAAACTTAGTGGAAAGTCACTGAGTCGGAAACCCAAGTAATATAGAGTAGTGTGGAATTAATCAGAGCAGGGAGAGAATGGCCAGTGTATTTGAGTAGACAGAATGACAAGTATTGTTTAAAAATTCCAAATTCTGTAACAATTAGATAACAAGAGGAGGTGCTGTCGCTCAGTGACAAGGTTCCTACTTAGAAACACATAAAATTTATATAACCAAGAATCCAAAATTATACAGATGGGAACTAGAACAGAATATAATAATGAGATAAATCTCCAGTTAGAAAGAATATGGAGTAGAAATCAGGAAACCAAGATGAAAGTGAACATGTGACTTAACTCAATTTGCAGCACCTTCAGGAAGATAACAGATTGTAGGTATATATTCAAGAGTGCAAGTATGATGTAAGAAACATCAAAGAGGCAAAATAAACTAGCAGTCAAATTTGTAATTTTCAATTGTGAAAAGGGCTACTATACAGAAAACACATAGGGTCATGTTAAATAGAATACTGTTGAGTAACAAGAGTCAAAGCAGGGTTTTTCCCCTTGTGCAAAAGTATGAAGCATTTTTATGGAGTATTTCCTAGCACTATGAAAAATAATTTATTGAAGATTCTTAATGCAGAAAGTGACATAGGGAAAATGATATTTTTGGTCTTTCAGAGAGGTGGATCAGACTCAATAGACCAGGGTACAACAGGAGCATAAACAAAACTGAGATTATGCCAGCGATTATGGATAGAGGGAGGAAACAGCTCATTGAAATAACTCTAAACATAATGGCAAACTTGACTCAGTTTTAAAGAACTCAAAGACAAATACACTTAACTTGGGAGGCTAGCATAATAGTAATGTCATTCATTAAAAAATGTAGAAGCAGCAAATCTACAGGGAAAGAGAACTAGTTTTGAAAATACATTCTTGAAGATTAGGTCAAATCAATAACATTGCTAGCCCTGAGAATGTGATGCACTTCACCCTAAGGAGATGGATCATGTTTATGTAAATAATAAACATTGCTGGCCATTGTCATTTAAGGTTAAGGACTATCCATTGATTATACCAACAACAGATATAATATAAAACTCACTGTTGTTTAATATAGTAGTTATCTAATATATAAATTTTGTGTAACTATCACAACATCCATTGAAATGTGAGGTTACATATTCTGCATTTTGTGGGATTGTTTTGAACCTAGCAATTACTCAAATTATTTGATAATGGTTGGATAACTGGAGCTGAGTAGGTCCCTGAGAAGGTGGGGATGCTTCTCCAGAATGCTTAATCTTGAGTCTGTTTTCCTTCCCATAGCATTTGAAAATGCTATGCTTGATATATAAATAATGAAATTGCAATTTCACTAGTATTAAGTGGAAGCACACAGATTATTAGAAGAAAATCCTTTGTACGGGAGCTGTAACAAACACTGTCAGTTCAAAGCCTTCCTCATTTAAATCTCTTACCATATCTTTATGTGCAACTTGCCAGACAGCTTTCATTTTTGACATGCAGCACCTGCATGGGAAGATGCCCCAGACTTTCATCTCCCACTTCTCTTATAGGCACAGAATGCCCAGGAGTTTGCTCTTTTGTCCTCATCATCATGGTGTAAGCAGTGCATTCACAGAGATCTGGCTACAGATGAGTATCTCAGACCTCTTGTCATGGTGTTCAGATCATGAAGAAGCAACTCATACTGTCTTAAGAGTCCTCTTATGGGAAAACTAGATGTTTTAAGTTCATTTCAAAAGTGTATTTACAAAACACTTTTGTGAAAATACTTAACTTGAGATCTACACACCCCTCTTCCCTACTTTCTCAAATACAAGACCTGTTTTGGGTAGTCAACTATTTAACATTAAGAAACTTCTTTTCATTGTCATCTTAGTTTTTCCATATAAAAATTAAAGAGATTTCATAATTATTGTTTTGTTCCTTTTGCTGCTAACATTATATAAATAACTTTTTCTCAAAACTGTTTCTGTTAGTTCTTTGAGAATTGAGCCCAATGTGCTTTCACCTCTCTCTCAACTTTTTCCTCATCCGCCCACCCATTTTCTAACCCACCCAATTTTGAGTCCTCTTTAAAAATAAATTATCTGGATGTGTGGCCTTCCACTGGGTGTGGACAGGGACCACACTCAAGGAAATGCCCCCCCCCAAGAAACTATCAAATTGTGTCTACTTCTTTCCATTCTAGGATTTTGTTTAGCTTGAATTTGCACACATCTTTGATGTGCTGTAGATCAAAGGTCCTACAACGGTTAAAACAAATACTGTGAAAATGAATCACTGGCCTGAAACTGAAATATATCACCACCGGATTCTTAGGAACAACTGCTTCTTTGCATGTTTAGTTTCTATATGTAGCTATGTTGATGATTTCATGACTATTTTCTTTATCTTCAAAACCTAAAGTAGATTTCCTTTCATAACAATTCATTCCCACCAATTCTTCAGTTCTTCTTTGTTGAGAGACACCGTAATAGCTGTGAGGCCTCCCGGATGATACAGGATACTTTATGCTGAATTCAATTGATCATTAATTCTATCTGCAACACTAACTTCCCTTTACCTGGAAACAACATAGCCACAGATTCTAAAGATTAGGGTACAGGCATAGGGCCTTCACAATTCTGTTGATAGCAGATGGCAGACCCTGAGTACAAAAGGTGATCCTATCAGAACTCAGACTGCTTTCTCGTATCAGGCTTTATTGTACTTTATGTAAAATGTTAACTTCTGCCTTTTTAAAAAAGAATTTGAGGCCTGGAAAAAGTTACATTAAGAGAAGGTACATCTATTTCCAACTTACTCTGATCTGCTTCACAGTCCATCTTGTTTCTGCTAATTATTTGCATCTTTGGCTAATTAAATCAGAGTTTAATACAATCTGTGAACATACAGGGAAGGTGAGGAATTTCTTTTTGCCAATCCGCAATCAACAAAAACCATCGTGGGTTATAAGAGGCAACAATGTTCCATCTTGAAAATGGAGAATTAGAAGCCCAAGGGTCATGCTTTGCTGTTTACTTTTTCATCTCAGGGTTTAAGAGCAGACTATTGACTGTTTAAGGACATATTGCTATCAAAATCCAAGTATGACGAGGATTAGATTACATTGTTTCTAAGATACTTTGTGTGGTTTGTTTCATTGTTACAAGTTTTCACACAATAAGGCTGAAATTGGCCCAGGACTTCTTTATATTCTAGCCTACCTCAGACGATCCACCACCAGCATGGCAGACATGATAGAGTCTGTAGGTGCACTAGAAGCTGCTCACATTTTAACCAATGAAATCCTAACCAAAAAAAAAAAAAAAAAAACCACCTAAGAAAGGTAGAATCCTGTTGCATTAAGGAAGAAGCTTGTTTCTAGGGAGTCTGGGAGATTCTCTCTGTGGGTTTCAGTTGAGATGCACCAAGCCGGCGATTACGAATTTTGAAATTAGAAGGAGCTAGTTGTTCAAATGTGTTTATGTTATATTTTTCAGGACCAAAAAAGGAGAGGCTAAAATTGTTGTCATGAGTGAACTGTTGCTGAGAAACTAAGAAAGGTATTTCCAAACTAGGATGCCAGCTAATCCTGCAAACCTTGGGTCTGCTTGCCAAGACTGTAAACTCCATTTGTCACAGAGCCTGTGTAGTAGAGAATATCTTCTAAATTTATCTTCTGCTTTTGTTTTTGTCCTTGAATTATAAACACTATGAGTTAGATACATGAAATTGTTATATGTGTCACTTCCTCTAGATTTGGTAGAAGGAACTTGGTAAGCTGCATTCCCAAGCGTTGGTAAGTCAGACACCATCAGATCCTTGCCTTGATGGTATTCTGCCTGTCTATGTGCTCAAACTTTTTCCACTTATAACATCTCTTTGCCTAAGAAATTTTTATATGCTGTAGGCATATATGTGCATAAATAAAATATTTACTGCTAATAAACATAAAGAAATTTAGTTCTAACCAATTCTACTTATAATTATGCCATTTATTAAAGATGACAGTGAATTTTTTTACTAAGGAGATGGGTATGGGTATTTGTTTTAACATAAAAATTTTAAATCTTGGGTGATAGAGCTTGGAAGATATTTTGATTTATAATTGCCAACACTAAGAATGATGTTTTGTACAGATACATAGTACAAATTTGTTGAAGTATGTGTTCAGAAACTGTTGGAAATTCTATTGTTAAGTTCAGCCCAAAATTTTAAAAATGAAACTCAAGTCAACAACTTCAAAAGCAATTTTTTAAAGTCAATGAAATATTCTAAGACAATACAAACAACAACAGCAAAAAGAATCCCACTTAATTTGAGATTTGCAAGTTGAAAAACAACTCTAGGGAAGTATTAAAAGTCTGATTTCTTTGTTTGACCAGTACGTTTCTTTAAGAACAGAAAACTTTATATATGCAATGAAAACACTGTGGTTTACAGTATTAATAACTCAGATTCTGAGCCGAGGTGTGCCAGCCAGCATTCACTGGTTTGCTTGGTGTGACAGCATACATGGTGGTCAGAGAGCATGTGGTGTGTTCAGAACCAAGATTATTGAAGTCATATGATGCAATGTAATTGACCACTGCCAGAAACACCTTGGATTCATTGCATATTTGATTTTAAATGAAGTTTATGCCATTGTATATTCAGAAAACTTTAAGATTCTAATTGCTTTTCAAGCCCACATTGAGTTCAGGACACTATGTAAGTTTTGACCCACTGTGTTAAAAACTGTGGTCTTTACAGCCCAACTGAGTAGCTTGTACCTACTACTTGTCAAATGCCATATGATGAAGATATTTAATGCACTGAAAGCAAATGTGACCATGCTTCTACAATGTTTCGTGAACAATGCTACTGAGCATAGTAAGAATCATATGAGTTATTGATATTTTAATGTTTCAGTTAATATAGAAATGGCAGTTTCTTATAGCTCAACTAAATGGATGACTAGTTGGTGGTTCACTTGTCTTTCTTTTCCTCAAATGTCATTGTCATGATAAAATGTGATTTATTAGCTTTATTAAAAGTTATGCAGTCAAATAAATTCTTTTCAAACTTTTTTAAAATTTTTTCCTCAAAACAGAAACATTGTAGACCGAGTTCTAAGTGCTTCCCAGAATCTCTAACTCTGGAGAATATTTCTGTGCGTTATGCTTAGAAAACTGGATGTTTTGTATTTTACTCTCATATCTAGATCATGTCATTTGGCACACTTACAGTGAAGAAAAGGAAACTGATGAAGTGAAGCAGGAAGGAAGATGGTAGTGTGAACTAACAGAATAAGTACATGATTTGAAATATGAACAGATTTGAAGTGGAGTATTCTTTGCTTCTAGCTTGGAGCTGGTGGGGGCCATCCAGCAACTTCCAGTTTGTGAGTGTGAAGAATGCCTTTAAGAAACAGCCAGTAGAAATATAGGTCTTTGGTCCAAATAAGGTGGAGACCTATGCAAGCAACGCAAGACCTTTGCACCCAAGCCATGGGCACAGTGAATCTGTGTCCGCACATTCTCAGAATCTGAGTGGAGAATGGAATTATGAAGGTCCCTTAAACAATGCCTCACTCAGTGGCTAGTACCTCTTCAGTGTCACATACCAAACACTGAAGATAATGACTGGACTGCAGACTAAATGAATGTTTCTTCTATATTTTGTGAAATACCTTCCTAATTTCTTAATTATTTCTGAACTCCTACTTTATTTAGATGTTCAACGCCAGATTCTCTAGGAGTGTTTTTGCACTGTTCTCAGAGAGAGAGAGAGAGAGAACTTAAGGCCTTGGAATGTTACACACACATTCTTATCACACCTAACTCTGTGTTTAAGTCCCCAAATTTTGTGTCTATACAGGAAATTAAAAAAATCACAAATTCCTGAAATTCCTTTATTTCATTGTACAAATGATGAAAACAAACAAAAAAAATTAAGGAAGAAATGGCACTAATGTGTCCTAGTCTTAGCAGCAATAAGAGATGTAGTAGAATACTTGAGAATTGGGGGGTGATGTTATCCCCAAATCAGTTGTAAACTGTCTTTAAGTAAGAGGGCACTAAAAAGGCACAGGGAAGATCTGCTGACAGTAACTTTATTAAATGTTTTATATGTTGTAATGAGAAACATAAACAACCTCTGTGAACTCAACTTGGATATGATCAAAATATATTTGGCAACAAAAAATTGTGCATCTTTTTAAAGACAGAAAATTGAACTTTCTGGAGAGAGAGTTACATATGAGATTCTCAGGAGCCTCTGGAGTTTTACATGATCCATCCTTAGTAATTTGGTCCTTTCTGAGAAAACAGAAAACTCATTCCAGCATTAGATAAACCATCTCTATGAATTATAGTATGCTATTCATGATGCTCAACTGTGTTTCCTGTGATATCTAGGGAAAACAAAAGAAAGGGACAGCAAGATATCACCATAAATATGTGTGCATGTGTTACTGAACTGACACACACAACATACACACACACACACAAACACACACACACACCCCACATCTGTTTATATTCTATTTTTTTGATTTTTGTTTTTGTTTTTTTTTTTAATAATTTATTTTTTATTTCTTCAAGTTACATCTCAATGGCATTCCCCTCCCTACTCCCCCCTCC
>CAJQZJ010033237.1:3071542-3085727 GCA_907164525.1 Lophiomys imhausi | reverse complement strand
TTTACTCTGACATAGTATCATTTCTGTCCTCACACAGCCTTTACTCTCTGAGTGCACATTGTTGGTCTTTCCCTTGTTTAAGAACACCAGTCATACTGCGTTAGAGTCACACCCTATGATCTCACTTAACCTAGTTACCTCCTTGATTACCACATTTCCAAATGTGGTCACACTGGGAATTGAGGGTAAACTGCAGATACTTCAGTGTCTGTTTGTCTTCTGTTGACTTTAACCAATAGTGAAAGATGGCTACCATCCAGTATCTTCCTCTGCTCTGGCATTCTGCTTCTGTTAGGACTATCTGGTCTACCTAACGCCTCCCTTTCCTTTCCTTCCTTTGATGTTGTGTCCTTGCGGTGTTCCACCTGCTGCAGACATTCTTATTGATGGGAAAGTTATTGATTGAGCTGTTCTGACTGGTTTAAAATGATACTACATGTTGTGGAAGATGCATTGGTTACAGGTAACCTCAAAAAACTTTCTCAATTTGGTAAAAATTCCACTGAATTTAGAACCTCTCTCATATATTTTGGAGTTTTTCTTATCTTCTTACTGTTTGTGATAAGAAGTTTCCTGATTTTATATATATATATATATATATATATTTAAGTTCTATGCCAACTATTGCACTCCCAATTAGAGTAACCTAACTTGCTCTTTATAATCACTGAGAGAGAGAGCAAGAGAGAGAGAGAGATAAAGTTTATGATATATATATATCATAATCTTTAATACAAGATAAATTAGTGTTCATGGTTCTTATTGATATTATTGGGATTCTAAAGATAGAATTCTGGACATTAAATATATATATATATATATACTTATATATCTTTAACCCTTCTTAAAAATGTTTCCAATGTTATATATAATAATAACCACAACATTTTAAAATAGTTTTTGATATATAAAATAATTTACATTGTTATTCCTTCTTTCCTTTGATCATCTCTCCAAATCTTTCCATGTATCTTTTCCATTTTGCTTTCTTTCAAATTTATGGCCTTCTTTTCTTCAATTGTTCCTCTCTCTCTCTCTAAATATATATATATATACATATATATTGTAATATATTCTATTCAACCTGTTAATTGCACATATGTATACATATATACATCCATATACTTATATATACATACATATGTGTACATATATATGCATATATATGTGTATACACACACATGCGTAGACCTGCTCAAAAAGCAATATATAATGCCTGATATAGGAAATACAGTCCTATCCAGGCCTAATGAATTCATGGATTTTAGAGGAGAATCTGTAGCTGCTACTTTACTAGGCCAGCTTAGCCCCTAGCTACATTCTAAATATTAGTTTTATACCTACAGATAAACTTAGTTCTCACTCCTCATGAAGGTAACTTCTCCTTAAAACAGATGAAAACATTTTAATACATTTTGTTGCCAGCAATTTCTAAGCTTGAGTTCTGTGCCAACTATTGCACTCCCAATTAGGGTAACCTAACTTGCTCTTTGTAATCACAGAGAGAGAGAGAGAGAGAGAGAGAGAGAGAGAGAGAGAGAGAACTATTAAACCTTACAAATGGAGATACTTTTTTTCAAAGACACACAAATGGCAAATGTTGAAGCTGATTTTTATATACATCTCTACCTCTTTATATTGCATGTTCACAGATGTTATGTTATGTTATGGATAGTGTCTTTGCAGGAAAAGTAACAAAATTGATCAAAGAAGTAAATACAAAAGAACAGTAGGAATGGCAACAACATACTCTAATAATTATTATATTTATATTTAGTTGATTGTTGTATACCTAACAACATCACTATAATGTTGCTAACTTATCTTATGTTTGCATTTATATAACAAAACAAGCACATATAAGTCATGGTCACATATATTTAGTTTTCCACTGAAGAAAGTTACATATCGCCTGAACCACAAGTTGCTTATTTAATTCATAGTCAGTCATTTACACTTTTTTGCAACAGATCAACTCCAAACAGAAAATGAAGCCATAGAACTACTTGTTTTGTACTAATACATTCAACAAAGATTGATGCTGTGCACTCTCTATTCCAAAGTATTTATTAACATGTATAAAATCTGTATTATCTGGTACAGAAACACAAAAATGACTTTTGAATTCTGTGCTGAATGATTTCAAACATCCTTGGAACAGCCTATTAAGGTTTAATTGAAAGACAAATCCAATGATAATTGGAATAGAACTTCAGTCAAAGCATGACAAAAATATTGTAAGCATCAGTTAGTGAACAGAAGCAAATGGAGACTTCTTTCTAAGTCCATGCATGGCATCTCTTGACTGAATCAATGGTTCAAAAACGTGTCATTGCAATGTTTAAAATTAAGTTACAATAATAATTATACCAATTACTTTGTAGTCAATAAATTATGACATTTCAAAAATAAAAATCTCACAAACAACATAAAATACCTGGGAATAACTCCAACCAAGCAAGTAAAGGACCTGTACAACAAGAACTTCAAGCCCTTGAAGAAAGAAATGGAAGAGGGCTTTAGAAGATGGAAAGATCTCCCATGTTCATGGATAGGTAGGATCAACATAATAAAAATGGCTATCCTACCAAAAGCAATATATAGATTCAATGCAATTTCTATCAAAATACCAACACAATATTTTATAGACTTGGAAAGAGCTATTCTCAATTTTCATATGGAACAACAAAAAGCCTAGAATAGCTAAATCAATCCTATACAATAGAAAAACATCTGGAGGTATCACCATCCCAGATTTCAAGCTGTACTACAGAGCAATAGTTGTAAAAACAGCATGGTAATGGTATAGAAACAGACCAGTAGATCAATGGAATCGAATTGAAGATCCAGAAATAGACCTACACACTTATGGCCACCTAATTTTTGACAAAGAAGGCAAAATGGCACAATGGAAGAAGGACATCATCTTCAACAAATGGTGCTGGTACAACTGGATGTCCACTTGTAAAAGATGAAATTAGACCCATACTTATCACTTTGTACAAACCTTAAGTCCAAGTGGATCAAGGACCTTAACATAAGGCTGGTCACCCAATATCTACTAGAAGAAAAAGTGGGAAAAACCCTCAAACTCACTGGTGCATGTGACAACTTCCTGTACAGAACACCAACAGCTAAGGACCTGAGATCAACAATCAATAAACGGGACCTCATGAAACTGAAAAGCTTCTGTAAGGCAAAAGACACTGTCATTCGAACAAAACGGCAGCCTACAGACTGGGAGAAAATCTTCACCAACCCCACATCTGACAGAGGGCTAATATCCAAAATCTACAAAGAACTCAAGAAATTAAATGCCAAGAAATCAAATAATTTAATCAAAAAATTGGGGACAGAGCTAAATAGAGAATTCACAAAGGAGGAATCCCTAATGGCCAAGAGACAACTGAAGAAATGCTCAACATCCTTAATCATCAGAGAAATGCAACTCAAGAAGACTCTAAGATTCCATCTCACACCTGTCAGAATGGCTAAGATCAAAAGCTCAAATGAAAGCACATGCTGGCGAGGATGTAGAGAAAGGGAACCCTACTCCATTGCTGGTGGGAATGCAGGCTTGTGCAACCACTATGGAGGTCAGTCTGGCGATATCTTAGAAAACTTGGAATAGCTTTGCTTCAGGACCCAGCCATACCACTTCTGGATATACACTCAAATGTCTCCTCATGGAATCATAAGGAAGTTTCCTCATCTATGTTCATAGCAGCCTTATTTGTCATAGCTAGAAAGTGAAAACAACTCAGAGGTCCCTCAACCGAAGAATGGGTTAAAAAACTGTGGTACATCTACACAATGGAATATTATTCAGCTGTCAGGAACAATGAAATTATGCAATTTGCAGCCAAATGGATGGAACTAGAAAAGCTCATCCTGAGTGAGCTAACCCAGACTCAGAAGGATGCATATGGCATCTATTCACTTATAGTAGGATTTTAGCTATATAATAGAGGATATCGATATTGCAAGTAACACACCAAAAGGAACATGGACATAGACTTTTTATTTATTTTTATTTTTTTCTATTTTTATTCTTTTTTGTCTGTTTTTCTGCTTATTTGTTTGTTTGTTTTTTAGTTCTCTCTCCCAGGCAATGAGACACTTTTCACTGGTGGTCCTGCCTCGTAGACCCCCAGTGAATGAGGAGGCTCTTGGCCCTCACACGACCTCTGAACTGAGATGAGAGACTGTTATATAGGGACACCTCACCCCAGAAAAATGGATGGAAGGGTTAGGGGGTAAAGAAAAAAAAAGGAAATGTGAAGTTTCAACCTTTTGCTACTAATTGTCATAAACTGTTTAGGATAATTAAGAAATGCAAACTAATATTCATGCAAGGCGGTCATTGTGTTAGGTACTATGACAGCCTATTATAGTTATTTTCTAAGCTAATCAGAAATAAAGCTGCTAAGAGATAAGCAACATCTGCTTATCCTAATATAAGAGATAGATAGGGCCTCTTCAAAAACCTCAAGAGATCTGTAGAATATGGCATTCAAAGATGTTTTCTTAACTTTATATATTTTTTTTATATTGAGACATATCAACTCCTGATAGCACCCCCATTCTACTCCAAGTAGAAGATGAGCATCAAAGAATCTCCAGTGGGAGATGGTTGAATTAGTCACAAGCCTATCTCTTGGTAGGAAAAGCCCCTTGCTCCAACTATAGACAGAATGCTATCCAAGAAGGACAAAACCTGGAAGCAGGTAAGTCGACAGCCTGGCTCTGCCAAGATGGGGTAGGCAAGTCCTTCATAACTCCTGCTCTACAATCAATGTCTGTGAGAGAAACGGGGCCAAATGACTGAAGATCGATGCTGTTATGTATAGAGAGAAAATGGGAACTGTCCAGGTAGCCACTGGTATGTCATTTCTTAGTTTTGGAAGCTGCAGGCCCTGTACTTCCTATAAAATCAGATGTATTTATCCCTCTCAGGTCTCTGAGGTCGTTGAAGAATAGATAGCTAGAGTCTCATAATTAAATTTTGAGTTGTTTAGGAGTCAAGAGAGTATTATAGATCTAAGAAGATGCTTTTAAAATTGTGATGTAAGTTAATATGAATGTTGAGTTAGATATAGAACTTTAAACTCATGGAGATGGTTAGATAGAAGAAAGTTAAGGTCAGGTGCCAAATACATATGGAATGGACATTGGGAATGTATGCTAAGCCATATAACCCTCATAACTGTGGCCTAATTACCTCTGTTGTTTTGTATTGTATCTATTATTATAAGAGAAAGAGCTATTTGTTGGACTGAAAGGGAGAACTGTTGGGGGAAATAAGATATACCTTAAACGTTAAAAAAAAGAGGAAGAGGATGGGAGGTTGAGGGTGGGAGGGTGGGACTGGAGCAGGGAATAGGGAGGGGATTGCCATTGAGATGTAACTTGAAGAAATAAAAAATTTTAAAAAAAGAAATGAAAAATAAATTAAAAAAAAACAAAAATAAACATCTTAAGCTAGTAAATGATTTCATCACATACAATATTAGTATTACTGTTGCTCTTACATAGTGGTGACTAAAGAAACTCTTGACTTGCATATAAAGTTCATAATTGATGGAGATATATCAGCAAATGAAGCATTATTTTCATTAAAAAAAAAGCAGTTGGTTGTATTGGTCAGTTTTATGTCAACTTGACCCAAGCTAGAGTCATTTGAGAAGAGGTACTTTCGACTGAAAAAAATATCTCTATAAAATTTGTCTGTTTGTAAGTCTGTGGAGCATTTTCATGGTTGATGGTTAATACTGGAGGATCTGGTTTACTGTAGACACTACCACCCTTAGGCTAGTGGTCTTGGATTGTGTAAAACAGCAAGCTGAGAAAAATCACAAGGAGGAAGACAACAAGTGGTATTCCTCCGTGTCTTTCACATCAGTTCCTGCCTCCAGGTTTCTTCCCTGCTTGACTTTTTCCCTTGACTTTTTTTTTCCATGATGAACTGTGACATGGACCTGTAAGCTGAAATAAATCCTTTTTTACTAAGTTGTTTAGGGTCATGGTGTCTTCTCCTAACAATAGCAACCTTTATTAAGACTGTGGTAAAAAGATCTGCTTAGGAAATGAGAGTATATAATGCAGTATACTTATCACTGTCCACATTTCATCTGTTGTTTTGAATCAAGCTCACCCATTCACTGTGTTCAAAATCAGTTAATTTACATTCATACTTCGTGAACATTGACTTGATTTATAAGATTTGTAGGCTGCATTTACTGTTTCTGAGATATTTGTGGAGGTGTTAGCCTTTATATTGTCACATTTACAGATATACAAAAAGCCAAAGACAAATGTGACTAGGTAAATCACTAATATTACATTGTGGATATAGAGATGAGCCGTGAGGTGGAGAAGAGCAGCTCTGGCCATAGCATGAGACAATTGCTTTCCTGGTAAAATAATACAGAATCTTTATTATGGCTTATGTGAATCAATACACATTAAATGGCACGAAAATACAACAAAACAATATGAATTTTCTGGTTTTTATAATTGGTTTATATAAGGATAAATTAAAAATTTCCACTCATAACTCCTTTTGCCCAAGAAATTATTACATAACTCCAAGTATATAGACATATAAAATAGGCATAGAAAACAAACATTCATTGAGAATCAAGTAGAAATTCATTTAAAAACAGTTCCTTGGTACATATTATCACCAATAATATTACCATGTATTAAAAACAAAAGCAAAATTGTGTGCATTAAATAGATGGGCTTATTTCTTTTACATGGAGAACTAAGTCTGAATAGTTTGTACTACAAATTGCAGAACATCTTCAATGTTTTTAGAATTAATCAATATTTTGATTGTTCAATTATTAAAATTGAGAATGATGATATCATCTATCATCTATATCTATATCTGTATTTGTATGTTGTATGTATGTTTGTATATACGTATGTATGTATGTATACACACACTGTAAAATGGAGTTTTAAGGTAGTTTCATAAACTGTTAAAATCAGGTCATAATGCAAAGCAAAATTTTATTTAATGGTTTCATTCAAACTCAAGTCAGAGACACAAACAGGATTTTGAGTATGTACCTGTTGCTGTGTGTATGTCTATAAGTGTGTGTGGTGTATGCATAGTAGAATGCTTAACCTTGAGAGTTTGTTTGGAGGTCAGAAGTCAACATCTTGTATCTTCCCTGATTGCTCCTCATTTTATAATTTGAGACAGAGTGTCTTACTGAATCTGCATTTCACATTCCAGCCAGAGTGGCTGGACAGTTAGCTAACACCAAGGGCACTCTTCTGTGTCTTCTCAGTGGTGTGGTTACAGGAACCTACTATGTCACCTGATTTTATGTGCATCTTGAGATTTTGAATCCATGCTCTCATACTGCAGTAGTATATGAAGCATAGGTATACTTCACATCTTAACCAGTGAGCCATCTCTCCAGCCCTTCAAATAATAATTTTGGGAAATACATTTCTAATACAATATATTATAGATAAACTGATTTGATACATGTGAGGAGTGACATCCAGAAAACAGTAAATGTCTTTGTTTTCTACAATTAAACCATCATGTTTTGTATGTACAGTAAAAACACATTTGAAAGCCTTGCATCTGATCTAATGTGTTTCAGGTGTCACTCACTGGCATTTCACAGCATTCAGGCATGAGCATCAAAATGTGCACTAATGTACTCAGAATCAATGCCACAGGAAGGCTATGCAGTGCATCATGGGGTGGTGCAACCAGAAACATCCTGACTGAGTTGAGTTTTGATTGCTGAGCATTTAGAAACCTTTTATTCTTGCTGAAACTGTCAAAACCTCCACATTCAGCTATGTGACCCATTTATAGCTGCACTCCACAATTTAAGAAGCCAAAGTCTATGGTTATATGAAGTGCAATCATTCAGAGGAACTGAGCGAGTGACACAGTATCAGCTTACTATTTTCACAACTTCTATGGATTCACAATTATTTAAAAGTATTATCATGAAATTGATGGAGCCATGTTCAATATGATTTGAAGGATGGTTATCTTTATGCCTTAACATTTACATTTACATGATCAGTTGAATGACACTATTAACAAGCTGTACATTCTTTGGCTTTGCACAAGAAGTTGGTAGTGGCATATCAACTCATCAAAGTCATTACGTAATTCCTGATTTTTAAGTGATGAGCACATGGCATTCAATGTGAAAAATTTCCTTGGGTAGTAGAGTTTCTCAAGTATTTTATTCAAAACACTATTGTGACACTACTGTGCCCTTTTCTACCTTCACCAGAAATATGGTTTTAAGTATTTTAAAAACAGTCTAATAATAATTTGAAATATTGGAGTGGTATCCATTTTATAGTTTCTTTGTCATGTTAAGTATTCTTAGAAACAAGGTCTCAGCATTACATCATTTACAGAACATTTCTATGTTCGTGTGTAGACATTAGTGAATGCTATACATCCTCATGATGTTTGAATAACAATGTAAATGCAGTGTCAAGATCTTTTTTTTGATGTTTTACATGTGTTTATTTGTTTACTGCTTTTTATTCTTCCTCAGACTCATACTAACTAAAGTCAAGACTTAGCATGTATGACTTCTCATTACACATTAAAAACAAAAATCACCAGTAGATCAATATCCAGATTCTGTATTACAACCAATAACAAGATAAAAATTCAAAACTGCTTATACACAGAAGGCAATGTGTGCTTCCTTCCCTCACTGGGAAAGTGGTAGATTTTATAGCTAATACTGTTTTAATTCTTTGTTTTTAGTGTATAAGGCATTTGCTTTTTTTTGTGTGTGTGTCTCTTATTTTATTTTTTTTATACTTTATTTTTTTATTTCTTCAAGTTGCATCTCAGTTACAATCCCTTCCCTACTCCCCCTTCCTGTCCCACCCTTCCACCCTCTTCCCCCCAACAGCTCCCCCTTTCAGTCCAACAAATGGTTCCTTCTCTTATAACAGTAAATACTATACAAAACAACAGAAATAAATACGCCACATTTATGAGAGTTAAATGGCCCAGCATACATTCCCAATGTCCAGTTCATACATATTTGGCCCCTGACTTTAACATTCTACCATCTAACCATCTCCATGAGTTTAAAGTTCTATATCTGACTCAGCTTTCATACTAACTTGCATCACAATTTTAAAAGCATCTTCTTAGATCCAGAACACCCTCTTGATTCCTAAACAACTCAAAATTTAACTATGAGACTCTAGCTATCTATTCTTCAATAACCTCAGAGACCTGAGAGGGATAAATATATCTGATTATGTAGGAAGTGCAGGGCCTGCATCATCCAAAACTAAGAAATGAGATATCAGTGGCTGCCTGGACAGTTCCTGTTTTCTCTCCATACATTACAGCATCAATCTTCAGCTGTTTGGCCCCATTTCTCTGACAGACATTGATTGTAGAGCAGGAATTATGAAGGACTTACCTACCCTGTCTTGGCAGAGCTAGGCTGTCGACTTCCCTGCTACCAAGTTTGTCCTTTTTGGACAGCAGTCTGTCTACAGTTGAAGCAAGGGGTTAATATATATGGATAGTAGTGGATGCGAAAGATACAGATGTTTTTTGTCCTCTCTGTTATTGCAATGGTAGCTCAGCAGGCAAAAATCCCCCTTAATTCAGGTTGCTTTTCCTCCAACACAATGAAACTGTTAATAGTTTTCTTCTGCTTATTAGTCTTACTTTCATAAATTGCCTCTTTGTCATAATTTGCCTTTTTTCTATGTAGAATACTTTCTTTTCTTAATTGATTTAAATATATGCTTCTGTCTAATTATATAGTGTTTGGTGCATATGTCAAAAATCCTGCCTTAGTGGTAAGGAGGAAATAGTAAGTTCAAGAACACAAACACATAAAAAGAGAGTAGCAGAGAAGGTGAGGAAGAGGAAGAGGGAGAGGGAGAGGGAGAAAAGGTTGTTGTGTTGATCTACAGAGAAAGAATTAAATGTAGTGAAAAATCTTAAAGATACTGAAGCACACTGGGTATAGGGTTTGTGAAGGATTTAGATTCATCCTGGCAGCAAGAAGCTATTGAAATGCTTTAAGTTAAAGTGTGTCTCAAGCAGAGCAGAGTGTGGAAACTATGGTGATGCTGCCATGAAAACTCACAGAGTGTGATTCTGTCTGAAACTCCTGCCATAGAAAGTGGAATGCAAAGAGTTCTCAACCAGAGAATGTTCACCACTAATGTGAGCATACAGTTATCATTGGCAGTCCTGCCTGGAGTCTTTGAGATCTGGAGAGACCTAATCATTATTCCAATGCCATGTCTATGAGAATCATCACTGATGGTGATTTTCTAGGCTACATTCCACCTTGTAATATCCAGAATGAGATTGTGTCCAGAGATCAACTCTTGAGGACATTGCACAGTTCTAGACAGAGGAAGGATTCTGATACAAACTAGAACACCAGGAGCATTGTAAACAAAAATATTGTCATGCAACCTATTTGTTCTCATGGGAATCACATAAGTATGTGTGATTGACATACCAGAGCCAAAAGACCTGATTCCAACAGCATTGATGCTAACGAGGGCCAAAGGAACAATCACATCCTCAAATTCTGAAGTTAGTCAGCCAAGATTGGCAAGTGTTAGCTTTTTCAAAACAGTAATTTACAGGAGTTGTGTTCACAAGAGAAATATACTCTGTGGGTCCTCAATAAATAATAGCTGGATGACTGACAGATAAATAACCCTATAAACAGACAAAACTTCTAGCAAATGTTTGCCATATATTTGAAAAGGCAGTATCATACCTACATGTGTAAACTGTAGATTAAATGTATGAAAAAATAACAAAAAAATACAATAGTGAAAATATTTTTAATATTTATTTATTTATTATTTCAGGCTACATCTCCACCACAGTGTCCTCTTTCCACCCGTCCCAGGCCCACCCTCCCACACTCTACCCCCTATCCCTTCCATTCCACTCCTCTGGAGTGGTGTGTCCCTACATAACAGTCCCCAACCCCAGTTTAGCAGTCATACGAGAGCCAAGAGCCTCCTCATACACGGGGGGCCTACAAGGCAGCACCACTAGAGCTAAGTGTCTCATTAACAGGAAACAAAGTCTATGTTCATGTTATTCCCTTTGGTGTTTTGGCTATGGTATAGTTATCCTGTACTATATGGCTAAAATCCAATTATAAGTGAATACATGTCATGTGCATCCTTCTGAGTCTAGGTTAGGTCACTCAGGATGAGCTTCTCTAGTTCTATCCATTTGGCTGCAAATTGCATGATTTCGTTGTTTCTGATGGCTGAGCAGTATTCCATTGTGTAGATGTACCACAGGTTTTTAAGACATTCTTTGGTTAAAGGACCTCTGGGTTGTTTCCAGTTTCTAGCTTTTACAAATAAGGCTTCTATGAACATAGATGAGGAAACTTCTTTGTGATTTGATGAGGAATCATTTGGATGTATACCCAAAAGTGGTATGGCTGGGTTCCGATGCAGAGCTATTCCAAGTTTTCTAAGATATTGCCAGACTGACCTCCATAGTGGTTGCATAAGCCTGCATTCCCACCAGCAATGGAGGAGGGTTCCCCTTTCTCCACACCCTTGCCAGCATGTGCTGTCATTTGAGATGTTGATCTTAGCCATTCTGACAGATGTGAGGTAGAATCTCAGAGTCTTCTTAAGTTGAATTTCTTTGATGATTAAGGATGTTGAGCATTTCTTCAAGTGTCTCTCAGCAACTAGGGATTCCTCCTTTGTGAATTCTCTGTTTAGCTCTGTTCCCCATTTTTGGTAGGATCATTTGATTTCTTAGCATTTAATTTCTTGAATTCTTTATAAATTTTGGATATTAGCCCTCTGTCAGATGTGAAGTTGGAGAAGATTTTTTTCCCAATCTGTAGGCTGCTGTTTGGTTCGAATGACAGTGTCTTTTGCCTTACAGAAGCTTTTCAGTTTCATGAGGTTCCATTTATTGATTGTTGGTTTTAGATCCTGAGCTGTGGGTGTTCTGTTCAGGAAGTTGTCACCTGTGCCAATGAGTTCAAGGGTTTTCCTCACTTTCTCTTCTAATATATTTAGTGTGTCAGGCCTTATGTTAAGGTCTTTGATCCACTTGGACTTAAGTTTTGTACAAGGTGATAAGTATGGATCTAATTTCATTCTTTTACATGTCAACATCCAGTTAGACAAGCACCATTTGTTGAAGATGCTGTCCTTTTTCCATTGTAAGGTTTTGGCTTCTTCGTCAAAAATTAAGTGACCATAGGTGTGTGGGTTCATTTCTGGGTCTTAAATTCGATTCCATTGATCCACTGGTATGTTTCTATACCAGTACCATACTGTTTTTATTACTATTGCTCTGTATTACAGCTTGTAATTTGGGATGGTGATACCTCTAGATGTTTTTTCATTGTACAGGATTGATTTAATTATTCTGGGTTTTTTTGTTATTCCACATGAAGTTGAGAGTTGCTTTTTTCATGTCTATAAAGAATTGTGGTAGTATTTTGATAGGAATTTCATTGAATTTGTATATTGCTTTTGTCAAGATGGCCATTTTTATTATGTTGATCCTACATATCCATGAGCATGGGAGATCTTTCCATCTTCTGACATCCTCTTCAATTTCTCTCTTCAAGGACTTGAAGTTCTTGTCATATAGGTCTTTCACTTGCTTGGTTAGAGTTACCGCCAGGTATTAGAAAGCCTACACACTCATGGAAACTGAATAACTCTTTACTGGATGACTACTGGATCAGGGAAGAAATAAATAAGGAAATCAAAGACTTATTAAAATCCAATGATAATGAAGGCACAACATACCCAAACCTATGGGACACAATGAAAGCAGTGCTACGAGGAAAGTTCATAGCACTAAGTGCCTTTAAAAACAAAATCGTGACAGCTCGAGCATATTAGAGAATTAACAGCTGAACTGGAAGAACTGGAAAAAAAGAAGCAAACACTCCCAAGAGGAGCAGAAGTCATGAAATCATCAAACTTCAGGCTGATATCAACAACTTAGAAACAAAAAGAATGATACAAAGAATCAATGAAAACAAGAGTTGGTTCTTTCAGAAAATCAACAAAATAGACAAACCTTAACCAAATTAACTAAAAGGCAGAGGGGGAAAAAACACAAAGCAACAAAATCAGAAATGAAAAGGGAGAAATAAGAACAGATATTGAGGAAATCCAGAGAATCTTTAGGTCCTACTTTAAAAATCTATACTCCACCAAATTTGAAAACATAAGCCAACTGGACAATTTTCTTGATAGATTCCACCTTCCAAAGTTAAATCATGATCAGGCTAACAGATTAAACAGCCCTATAACTCCTAAGGAAATAGAAACAGTCATTAAAAATCTTCCAACCAAAAAAAGCCCATGGCCAGATGGTTTCAGCACAGAATTCTACCAGAACTTCAAAGAAGAGCTAATACCAGTACTCTTCAAACTATTCCACAAAATAGAATCAGAAGGAACACTGCCAAACTCATTCTATGAGGCCATAGTCACCTTGATTCCTAAACCACACAAAGACCCAACAAAGAAAGAGAACTTCAGACCAATCTCCCTCATGAACATAGATGCAAAAATACTTAATAAAATACTGGCAAACTGAATCCAAGAACACATCAAAAGTATCATAAACCATGATCAAGTAAGCTTCATCCCAGGAATGCAGGGATGGTTCAACATATGAAAATCCAACAATGTAATTCACCACATAATCAAGTTGGAAAAAAAACATATGATAATTTCACTAAATGCTGAAAAAGCATTTGACAAAATCCAACACTTCTTCATGCTAAAAGTTCTGGAGAGAACAGGCATACAAAGACCATACCTAGAAATAATAAAGGCAATATACAACAAGCCAGTGGCCAACATCATATTAAATGGAGAGAAACTTGAAGCATTTCCTCTAAACTCAGGGACAAGTCAAGGATGTCCACTTTCACCATATCTATTCAGCATAGTACCTGAAGTTCTTGCTAGAGGAATAAGACAGCTAAAGGAGATCAAGGGGATACAAATTGGAAAAGAAGTCAAATGATCTCTATTTGCAGATGATATGTTAGTATACATAAGTGACCCCAAAATTCCATCAGAGAAGTCTTACAGCTGATAAACACCTTCACAAGGTAGCTGTATACAAAATTAATTCAAAAAAATCAGAAGCTCATCTTTATACAAC
>CAJQZJ010033237.1:3018843-3046542 GCA_907164525.1 Lophiomys imhausi | reverse complement strand
CTTAGTTTTGGAAGCTGCAGGCCCTGAACTTCCTATATAAGCAGATATATTTATCCCTCTCAGGTCTCTGAGGTGGTTGAAGAATAGACAGCTAGAGTCTCATAGTTAAATTTTGAGCTGTTTAGGAATTAAGAGGGTGTTATAGATCCAAGAAGATACTCTTAAAAGTGTGTTGCAAGTTAGTATGAATGTTGAATCAGATATAGACCTTTAAACTCATGGAGATGGTTAGATAGTAGAATGTTAAAGTCAGGGGCCAAATATGTATAAACTGGACATTGGGAAGGTATCCTGGGCCATTTAACTCTCATAAATGTGGCATATTTAATTCTGCTGTTTTGTATAGTATTTACTGTTATAAGAGAAGAAATCACCTGTTGGACTGAAAGGGGAAACTTCTGGGGGGACGAGAGTGGAAGGGCGGGATAGGAAGGGAGAATAGGGAGGGGTTTGTGACTGAGATGTAACTTGAAGAAAAAAAACTAAAGTATTTAAAAAAATAAAAAAAAATTAAAATTCTACTTTCTTTCACCATTTTTGATGTAAGAGTTGTATGAATTTCCAACAGGCAGTAAAACAGATCTAGTAGTAAAGAGTTTCACTATCAGTAATTTTGTTACTAAAAAGATTGAACACTGTTGTGTGAAACTATACACATCTCTCTCAAAATACTGAATCGCAAAATGCAAAGGCTGCATCTAATCCCCTGTGTTGGTCTAAGTGAGAATGTCCCCCATAGGCTTAGATGCTTGAGTATTTGGTCTTCATGTGGTGGTATAACTGGGGTAGGTTTAGGAGGTACGTCCTTTGAGAAGAAGTACATACTTGGGTGTGGGCTTTGCAGTCTCAAAGCTCAACTCCATTCTAAGTTTGTTCTCCCTGCTTCTTGCTTGCAGTTCAAGAAGTAGGCCCTCAGTTTTTATTCTTCCACTATGTATGAAACCTGCTGCCTGCTGCCTGCTGGCTTCTGCTCTGCCATCATGGAAACATAAACACAAGCAAGATCTTTCTTCTCTAGGTTGCCTTGGTCACGGTGTTTTATCAAGCAACAGAAAAGTGACAAATATCCCTGAATGCACCTTTCTCACCTTCCTTTTCTAAGGTGGTTGATAGGATAAATATTTATGTTTATTTTTTGTAATTCATCACTGTTATCTTTTATTTTTGTCAACATAAATGTTCCTCAAAACATTTACTCTAGCTTTTATTCCAAACAGTATTAAATATGTCTGTTAGTTATCAAAACAAAGATTCAATTATATTCTGGTAACCAAAACACTTAACTTTATAAGATCAAATAACCAGAAATACTCATATAAAGTTATCGTCTGCTCAGTGTGTGCATGCATTGTTTTACATGTTTTATTCCAACTTTATGGGCTACATCCTATAATTATCCTATTTTCAGAAGTGGAGATTGCGGTTCAGGGAGATCGGGATGGCTGGGGAGGTGAAGAGCAGCATATGTCAGTCCTCAAGACCACTCAGATTCCACCCCTTCCTGTTCCATAGGACCTGCAAACAGCACTGCTCTCCCCAGCAGCAGCAGCATGTTCATGAGTAGTATACCAAGTCATTTAAAGAAAACCAATTTAGAAGCAGCCATGCATCCTGTGCTTCCCCGATGAGAGAAACTTACCGCATCTTGGTAGAGAAGCAGTACTCCATCTCTCTTTCTTATTTGTTAGAGATAATGAGATGATACAAAAGTCCTCATGAAAAATTGTCTTTATAAATAATAGACTCAAATCCAGGCATGGTAATACACACCTATGATTCCAATAATTGGAAATCCCAGGCAGAAGGATGGCAAGGTTATGGTCAGCCTAGGCTGAAGAGCCAAACCTGTTTTCAGGGAAAAAAAAAAAAATCAAGTAATCAACAAATCAAGCAAAAGAACAACACAACTTCAAAAAGTGAAGGTGTTCAGAGTATAGCCTGCTCGCTGTTGGTTTCATATTTTTCCAAACTGAAAAAGTAATAATGTGGCTTTTACTTTCTATTTCAATGTTCCAAAGAGACCTAATTGAAGATCACCCTCATCTTTATCTGCTGGTAGAGACTGTACATAGTGAGGGCATCTTAACATAATTATCTATCAGAGTCATGAGCAGCTTTACTCAGTTGCCACCAGGAAAACCACACAATACTCACTGCCATTAGGTGGGAAGCTGAGAAATGAGGATGCATTTACTAAAGACATGGCATCTTAGTGAAAGGGGTCCTGTGCAGAAAGACAAACAAGACGTAGGCAAATCCAAAGTGATTGTGAAATTAGGTCTTCAGACATCAATGTCCTAGGAGCCCATCCTTTAATTAGAGCCTCCTTTCATTTCATCCCAACACAAGACATAAAAATCCATTGCCATCACCCTGCCTGAGTCCCTTAGAACAAAATGATGTGTCCTGGGGGGAAAAAACTGGGTTGTAACAGTCCAGATATAAAAGCAAATACATAGACTATCATTTTCTTGCAACAAATGGAATAAAGATATGTGGGTGACAGTGAGACAGGGGTGGGGGTATCTTTATCACCCCGCTGGCAATGCTTCTGTGTAGCATTCATGCCCATTCCAGCCCCAGGGCCATCATTAGTCCTTGCACATGGAAGCAATGAAGATGTCTCTCAGAGTAAATCATGGGAGGATTTTTATAATCTCATATAAAATTCTCTAATATTTTTTTCTAAGTTTTCCAGGTTTTGGGTTTTAATCTTTTATTATTTACAGTGCAGCAGTTTGAAGGAACATGGTGGGGAACTCAGAATAAATATATGGATGGAAAAAATCAGCACCATGAAATGCTCTATTAAACACTGATAAAGTCTTTCTTTTTCTTTTTCCTTTTGATCTGTAATCTACTGCAAGTGGTTATATGAACCTTTACTGTTTATCAGTAACATTATCATAAACAGTCTTCAGATATTTCATGTGAAAATCCTATATATATAGTGTTTCTAGCCAACAGAAAGACCTTGGGCATCTATTGTAATTGGACAATTTTTTCTAGCTTTTAAAACATGATATTAGGATGAAGAAAATTCTACATAAAAAAGAAGATAAACCTTAAATAAAATAAATCTGTTTTAGGTTTCAAATTTTATCATTAAGAGTAGGGATACTCCACATCAGAGGAGTGGGATGGATGGGAGAGGGAGGAGAGGATGGGAAGGTGGAACCAGGATGGGAGGAAAGAGGGCACTGTAATGGAGATATAACTTGATGTAATAAGCAAAAAAACAAAAAAAATATTGACATTAGTAGGACAGGTGTCATGATTGAAATGAAAATATACTACTTTATTATTGATGAGCATTTGATAAAATCACATATTGTTCGTAATTCACTGTTGTTAGCTTAGCAGAATACAGTTGTGGGGAGATAAATTTATTTAATTTGGAAAATTATTTTTGGAAAATCTCACATTTCTTTGTTAATATGTACTATGAATTAGACCTGATTTGCAACAAGACTCAGTTCTGGACACAGAACACATTGACCCATGAAAGGGTCTGACCTTTATCTAATGACGGATAAGGCACATCGAGAGTCAGTACAAAAGGTGAAGGCCTGAATACGCTGCTCAATCTACATCCTTGTGTACTCATGGCTTCTGAAGCCCGGTACACACAGGAAGAAATGTAGGAAGTAAGAAAAAAGACAAGGAGGTAAAGAGGGGGAAAATGATCACTGAGCCTGAGTGATTAGTGTTGAATAAAATATAAAATGCTCTTTGCTGCATTTTGAACTCTGTGTTTGCCACATTTTTTTTCGGCATTAGTATCAGTTACTTTTCTCCAGATAAGTACTATTTGTGCTTGAAAGGGGCTGTGATTTTTAAAAGATTGTATGCCTGTCTGGATTCCGTATGCCATTTGGAACTTCAGTTTATTTGTGGCTCAGCCAGCACTCTGCACAGTGGACTGCTTGTCCTGTCTTTACTCTCCCAGCAACTGCTCTGCCTCATTATGGTCTCCTGGAACATTTCATCCTCAGGGAGACATGGCACAGACTCATTTTTCTCCTTTAGCTTCCCAAGGTTTTAAACACTCTAAAAAATTTCTCAAATAATAAAATATTTTTCAAAATCACATTATCAGAACTGAGTCGTGATTTAAAAATGTATGTTGACATTCCCTGCTTTTAGTTTTGAAATGAAAAAAGAAGTATTATGAAATGTAACTTCACAGTTATACAACCCAACGATTATGTGCGTTGATGGTTTAAATACATGGATGGAAACATTCAATTGTACAGACATCTGATAATTTGAGGTGCTTCTTAAGAAACCACAATTTTCATACCTGTTCATGTGCATATTTCATTATAAATTAACTAGTTCTGGCTTCAAGCACTACCAGTTCAAACACTTTTTCAATGTACAAAAATAATAGTCTTATGTGTTTATGACACCCCACAACTCTAGTCATTGTCCTGAAAACAACATAATTTCATTCTTCCATGTGGTCAGGTAAAACTCCATTCTCTATGCACAGTATTTTCCTTTACCCAGTAAGCTGTTAAAAGGGAATGATTCATAAGTCAGCTATTGTGAAACATAGCCAGGAAACACAGATGTGCAGGTATTTCTGTAGTGTGCTGTATCATATTCCCAAAAGTGGTATAGGTGGGTCATATAGTGGTTCTATTTCTAGTTTTGTGTGTATGTATGTGTATGTGTGGTTTCGTTTTGTTTGGGGTTTTGTTTTTGTTTTAAGGAACTTACATACTGATTTCATAGAAACTATACAAGTTTACATTCCCAACTGCAGTGAAGGAATAAGAATTCCTGTTTCCCCATGCCCTTGCTAGCAGTTGTAGTCATTTGGTTTTGTTGGTTTTGTTTGTTTTGTTTTGTTTTTGGTGAAGGCTGTTCTTACTTGGATGCGATGGAACCTCAAGTTAAATTTAAGTTTGTGTTATTTCCCTGGTGGCTAAGGAAGTTGAATATTTTTTAATACATGAATTGGCCATGTGTAATTGTATCTTTTGACAACTGTTGATTCATTTCATTTGCTCACTTACTGGCTGGATATCCTGCTATTTTCTAATTTAATGTTTTGAGTTCTTTGTGTACTCTATATATTAGTCCCATATCAGCTCTATGGCAGACAAAGGTTTTCTTCCATTCTCTACACTATCTCTTCTCTTAATTGCTTCCATCTGTCAACTCTTGATCCTGTTTCTTGAGCTATTAGAGAGCTCATCCAAAGGCCTTTACTTATGTTGAGATGTTGACATGCTCTACAGAGGATTTCATTCTGTATATTAAGGACCATTAAGGACATTGGCTCATTTTGAAGGTTTTGTTTTTGCTTTTAGGGTTTATTATTGTTTTGTTTTGTACGGAGTGTGATACAATGATTCACCTTCATTCTTTTGTTTATGGATATCAAGCTTTTCCAGTGCTATTGTTTGAGAGGATGTATTTTGGAGCGTATGGTCTGGATCCTTTGTTGAAAATAGACTGGATACAGCTCAGTGAGTTTGTTCATTGATCTTTAGTTCTAATCCATTCATCTATGTTTCAGCTTTTGTACCAGTGCTGTGCTGTCTGCCATCAAAATTCCAATGACATTCACCACACAAATAGAAAAAAAAATAACATTAATAAAACTTATATGGAAGACAAAATACCCCAAGGAAGCAAACTAATCCTAGGAAAAAAACACCACTGGAGGTATCAAAATGTATGTGATTTCAAATTTTGTTACACAGCTGTTGTAACAAACTTCATCTATCCCTTAGCTGTCTTTTAGACCTGAGATATGACATTTTTTTACTCTGTTGTTCTAGTTAATTTTCTTCTCACTGTTCAATCACCTTTTTGAAAGCCACAAATATCTCAATAATTTTCTCCCAATACCTACAGTGCTCTTGGCAACCAGTGGGTGCTCAAAAAATCTTTGCCAGAGGAATACATGAATTAGATGTTGCACTGTCATTTCTTGTCATCAGTGGGTTGGATGAAAAGCAGCAATTGAAGATAAGGACAGCTCTACACATGGAGAGAGGTGGGTACAACCTTAGGCTTACTGTTCATATTGTTACCTGTTTCCTTGGGCAACTTCCCCATTATTAAAAGCCAGTGTGGATATGGATTCTAGTCAGTGAGAATTAGTAGATAAGAAAAGGTTTTATTTAATCACATTGTCAAAGCATAAACTGTTGTGTACTTGGGGACTGAAGAAAAGAAGCTGAGAAAATCTTGATACAGCTTTGTCTTTTGAGACAGATTTTTCATCCAATCGTTCTTAAGCATCTTTATTATAGTTGTTTTTGAATAAGGCAATTTATATTTAGCGAGAACTACTATTAATTAGTATTCATGGGCATAGTCTTTCTGTTTGTTCTGTTGTTCCAAAATTGCAAGGGAAAAAAACTGCCATTTAATTATATTAAATCAGATATGTGAACAACAAAATTCTGGCATCAAGAACTGTATTAGAAAATTGTGCCAATTAGAAACACACAGTAAGTATTATGCACACCCTTTTCATCATGGATTTTAAATCATATAGTGGCACAGTAACAAACTCAGCTAGCATGATATGACTGTCACATTTTCCACACATTCATTTTTAGCTACTTTGCCTTTTGAAGAAAACATACAGTGTGCTGTAGGCCTATACGTAAATGCTTCCAAAAATATAGGAGATAATTATATGCTTAAGGAGTAATATGCAAATACAGTTCTTCAGATAATCATGAACACTTATTTCTCCACATGGGAAGCTAGCCAAGAAGTGGAGACACACAGCACTTTGGGAAGTCATCCATTTTTAATATGGCAGGCAGTTCTCGATCAAACACTGCATGAAGAAAGTGGTGAGACTTCCTGTGATCAGGTGCACAACTCAATGAAAGAAAAACCTTAAAATGACAATGAATATTCCTCCCACAAGGCCTCACTAGAAAACAGCTTGTTGAAAAGCAGTCTAGTGTAAGAATAAATGTGGGAAATCTCTAAAATAATTCAAATGTTAAAAAAAATTAAATATTTATCTGTATCTTCTTCAGGAAATACCCTTGAAATGAGGGGGGATTGAAAAGGGTAAGTATTAATAGTCTCAGGAAGTCTATTTTACTTGAAATTAATAAAGATATCTAGATTTTCAAGATTGATGTTTGTATGGCATACTTATTCATCATTTGAAATTTAATCACTCTACAGCTTAATGTTTAAAATCCCTTTCTTATAGACATAGACTTGGATTATGTTTCTTCTCTCCCCTTTCTTTACCCTAAACAGTTCAGTGCATATTTTTTGAGAATGAGCATGCCTACAAAATTTAATAACAATGTTACTCCTAAATATTATTTTATTGCAAATTATGCTGATTATAATAATATCATTTTATCCCAGAAAATATTTTCTTATATTTAAATTTATGATAGCAGTGCATTTGGTTATTAATATTTTTGGTTTCCTTTAGTTTGAAATAAAAATTAGAATTCATATCTTCTTCTCTTCCTTGTTTACATTTTGTCCCTGCCTCATCTGTACATTTTCATTTTGAGGTATAACAAAGTATATATTAATACTATTATATATGAGAGTGGAATAACCAGTACAAACATGCTAACTGGCACAATATCACCTCAGTTATTGCCTTTGTTTTGGTTTTTTGTGAGAATGTTTATGATCTTGGGCTTAGTGACTGAAATATGTAGACCACAGTGCTGCCAACTGTATTTACACCTCTGTCCATGGATGTCCAGAAATTATTCACCTTGTATAATTGAAACTTTGCACCCTTGACCAGCATATCCCACTTCCATTATCTCAGCACTGACAACCACAATTACCCCTTCTGCTTCTATGAGTTCATCTACTTTAGATTCCCTATTTGAGATCATACAGTGTGGTAGCTAGTGTTGATTCCCAAATTTACTGATTTTAGTGATTAAAAAATATTGTTAAAGCACAGTTCTGGGTGTGTCTGTGAGTGTGTTTCCAGAAAGTATAGGCACATGGGTTTACAAACTGAGTGGAGAAGACCTGCTCTTTGTGTGAGAGGCACTATGCAGTGGGCTTGGAGTCTGGGTGAAAGGAAAAAGCAAGAGATAAACATCTTATGTGTATGTGTTTGTTGAGTGAGTGTATTTTCTTTTCTGTTGCTGTAATGCATGGAGAACAGATTCTAGATCTTCAGCTCTGAATGCAGACTTGCATCAGGGATTCTCCAGGGACTTCCAGAACTGTAACCGCAAAGAGAGACTGCACTATAGGTCCCCTTTCTGAGGTTCTAGTTTTCATCCTACATGTTCCTTTATGGACTGCTGTCTGTCTTCTGATAGTCTAAATCAATCTAATAAATGCCCTTGTGTAATCATATATAGTCTACTGTTTCTGTAACTCAGGAAAATTCTGCCTAATTAATGAAACAATTCATCTTTCTGCAAATTCATATATAGTTGACGATCTCCCAAAGTATTGATTAAGTCGTCTTTTCACTCTATTTTGATTTGCAATGCTGAAACTTCATAACTGAGTATGATTATAGGTGTCTATTTTTACATTTGGTTGCCTGTGAGTTTTAGTGTTACATCCTAAGTGATCCTTACACAGATCAACAGATCATCATTGACTTAAGTGTTGAACATGGTGCAAGGCAAGATACTAATTTCTTTCTTCTGTATATGAATAATTCCTAATATCATAACTTATTAAAAATTTTATTTTCTCCCCATGCCATATTCTTGACAACTTTATGGAAGAACAGTTTATCACAAATGAAATTTATTTCAATGACCTCTTTTCTCTGTTTTTTTTTATTCTCTCTCTCTCATCCTGTGTGTGTTTGTGTGTGTGTGTGTGTGTGTGTGTGTGTGTGTGTGTGTGTGTGTGTATGAATGTGTGTTTGTGTTTGTATGTGTGCATGTTCATAAGCATGTGTTAGGAGACAGCAGATAAAGACATTGTGCATCTTATTCTCCACAACAGTGTCTTTCAGTGAACCTAAAAGTGCTCTGACATTCACCACACACAAGTAATCATCCTGTTTCTGCTCCCCACATTGCAGGTCCAAGTGTGCATGCACAGATGACCAAGCTTGGCTTTTTCCATAGTGATAGAAATTGAAACTCAGTTCCTTTGATATGTCTTTCCTACTGTGCCATCTCACAGATATGACCTATGTTCTCTGTCTTACTCTGATGTTTTAAACTTTGTTATGTATTTTGAAATCAGGAAACATGATGATGCTACCATTTCCATTCTTCCTACTCAAGGTTATTTTGACTTTTCAATGTCTTTGATGGTTAAACTTAGATTTTAGGAATATATTTCTGTTTCTGTAAAGAATGTTGTTAAAAGGGTTTTATTATTATTGTCGTTGTCATTGTTATTATTATTGCTAAAGATTTTTTTTCTGCTCTTGGTTTGTTCCTACTCTTCTACTCGGTTTTTTTTTCAATCTTTATTTGATTTACCTTTACTCTTATCTTTATTATTTTTGCTTCCTTACAAACTGGTATTTTTTTTTCTAGTCCCTTGAAGAATAACTTAGTTTCTTTTGGTTTAGTTCCTGGAAATTTGTTGACTTCCTTCAGTTGTCTTGTAGCTTTGCATTGTTTTCTGCACACTTGAATGAGTGAACATTTCTCCAGGATTTCAAGACTGCCTTCAGTGTGGAAAGCTCTTCATAGACAGGTAGCTATGAAGGCATTGGCTAGGAGGGGTGCAGCCACTTTGCCATCTGAGGTCAGTGATGGTGAAAGATATGAAGGTCATATAGTAAAGTGTGATGTCTTTGGTGGTCACAGGAGTTTTAGGGTCTGCTCATAAGGACTCTTCCATGTCCTTGTCTTCCTGCTCTCCTGTCTACCTCTGGGTAAAGTTGCAGTAGGGAAAACATTTTTGGTACTAGTCTGTGAGGTTGACTGAATATACAGTGGGTCAACACTGTGCTTAAGATGTATGAAAATATAATATGGCAACTCTATCTATCTATTATCTATGTATCTACTATCATCTATCATTCATCAAGTTATCTATCAACTCTATCATCTATCTATCTATCTATCTATTATCTATATATTGTTTTTTACTTGTGGAGTGCAAACAATAGCATTGACAGTAGCTGTAATGTTTGCTGGGAGGGGTGGTCCAAGTAACCCCTTTAGCTTACAATTCAAAAAGATATATCCCATTCCTGGTACTTGGGTTTATTTAGGAGTGTATGTTGTCTAGTTGGGGCATTATCTCCTCCATTATATGCTAACTCCATTTAAACTCCTTTTGTATGTGTATATATTTTAGGCTGTTTCTACAGTACTAGGTTTCCATATAGCTTTCAAAAGGCCCTTAGTGTTAGTCATTGCTCCTCATATTCCCTCCTCTACTTTAGTGGCTTTGCTCTTTCTCCATTTAATCCTCTTGTTTATGCATAGGGTCATTATTAACACATGAATTTCCATTTCTTTAAATCCATGGTTGCTATTTGCAGCACCCATATTATAACAGTCAGGTTCTGATGATTCTTTTCAAACAATATAAAGTGGAAAAACATCTTCAAACACTTTCAAATTTAGATACTTGAATATCTCTTCCTTTTAAAAAAATTGTTTTACATTTGTATACTTACTTATTCATGTGCCTCTGGAGAGCAGAAGACAACTTACAAGAATCAGTTCTCTCTTTGTACTGTGTGAGTTCTGAGGATTGAATTTAGATAATCAGGTCTAGGGGCACCTGCTTTCACCCACTGATTTATTTATTTTTTATTCTTTTTATGTATATGCATGTTTTGCCTGCATGTATATATGTGTACCATGAGCATGCAATGGCCACAGAGGCCATCAGATTCCCCTGGGACTGAAGTAACAAATGGTTGTGTGTCACCATGCCTGTGCTGGGACTTGAGCACAGGTCCTCTGAAAGAGCAGTCAGTGCTCCGACTGTTGATCCATCTCTCCAGCCCAATCTTCAGACACTTCAAAATATTCTTTTTCTTCTTTCTGCTTCTTTTGTTTATTTGTTTATTTATTTGGGTTAACAGTAGGACATTCACTATAGAAAAAGAGAAACACAAAAATATTTTATGTTAGATGATTGCATATCTCTTCCTTTTTAATCATTTTACATTTGTTTACTTATTTATTTGTGTGTCTCTGGAGGTGAGAGGATAACTTTCAAGAGTCAGTTCTCTCCTTGCACTGTGTGAGTTCTGAGAATTAACTTTAGACCATCAGGTCTAGGGGCAGCTGCCTTCATCCCCTGACCCATCTGGAAGGGCAGTGGCAGTATGAACTATCTGGAAGGGCAGTGGTAGTCTGAACTATCTGGAAGGACAGTGGCAGTCTAAACTATCTGGAAGGACAGTGGTAGTCTGGATTATCTGGAAGGGTGGTGATAGTCTGAACTATCTGGAAGGGCAGTGGTAGTCTGAACTATCTGGAAGGGCAGTGGTAGTCTGGACTATCTGGAAGGGTGGTGGTAGTCTGAAGTACCTGGAAGGGTGGTGGTAGTCTGAACTATCTGAAAGGGTGGTGGTAGTCTGAACTACCTGGAAGGGTGGTGGTAGTCTGAACTATCTGGAAGGGTGGTGGTAGTCTGAACTATCTGGAAGGGTGGTGGTAGTCTGGACTATCTGGAAGAGCGGTGGTAGTCTGAACTATCTGGAAGGGTGGTGGTAGTCTGAACTATCTGGAAGGGCAGTCAGTGGTAGTCTGGACTATCTGGAAGGGCAGTCAGTGGTAGTCTGGACTATCTGGAAGGCCAGTGGTAGTCTGGACTATCTGGAATGGCGGTGGTAGTCTGAACTATCTGGAAGGGCAGTGGCAGTCTGGACTATCTGGAAGGGTGGTGGCGGTCTATCTCCATGCTGGGTTTCAGTGGGAAGGGCTGCCTCACTCTGCTCATCAGCTGTCCAGCTGTTGGATCATTTCACAGTTTACACAATACTCTCTCTTCTAAAAAGAGAAAATGAACAACTCACCAGCTACAGCCCATTTTTCTAACTCCAGTTGCTCATTGGCATTGTGCTGAGAGGTGAGGGAGATTGAAATGCTCTGCAATGTTCCTGCTAAGGGTTATTCTTTTTTTTTTTTTTTTTTGGAGACAGGGTTTCTCTGTGTATCCTTGACTGTCCTGCACTCACTTTATAGACCAGGCTGGCCTTGAACTTACAGAGATCCACCTGCCTCTGCCTCCTGAGTGCTGGGATTAAAGGCGCGCGCCACCACACTTGGCAATTACATGCAGCTGTGAGCTGCCATATGGTGCTGGGATTTGAACCCCGGTCGTTTGGAAGAGCAGTCAGTGCTCTTAACTGCTGGGCCATCTCTGAAGCTATTATTAAAGAGAGGCTTCTTGACTCTTAGAGTTGCTGAGAGGGAGCCACACTGAATTCATAAAACTTATAGTCTATAATCTGATTCACCTTTATTAGCAAGGGTATAAAATCAAGACCTTGAACTTTTTTGACTTGTTTTGTTTTATTGCTCCATTTTCTGTCACTTTTCCAAATTACTTATTTTCACATTTTTAAATAAATCTGTGTTGCTTACACACTGTGCAAAAATGAACTAAAACAGCATCACTCTGTGCAAAGCTACAGAGTTTTCTATTTGTTTACTAAGACAATTCTTATACTCATAAATGCTAACATACACGCAAAATGTGAATTTTAGAAAGCTCTTTAGAAGCTTTAGAATATCCAAATGTTTTGTTTCTGATTTGGACTTAAAGGCAGGATGGGTGAGGGACACAAAGTCATAGGAAAATGTCTATTGTCTTTTAGAGAGGGCCTCTTCTCTTGTCATCATCCAGGACTTCCATCTATAGTCAGGCAAAAACCCAATTAGTTATTAATTGATGTGCATTAAAATTCATTAGCTCTGCATGTGAGATCTGGACTATAATTAACTGTCTTTCATACCTTTTGTTCTGAAATCTCTTGGTAAAAGATCCCATTGCTAATAAGAAGGAGGGAAACAGTTTTGCTGTCTGTGATTAGTTAGAAGCAAGGTCTCCAGAAGGTTGTGCAATTCAGCGCCCACCATGTCAGACCGTAACTAAGTGACAGGGCCAAATCTTTAAAAATTACTTTCTTGGGTCAAATTTATTTTTGAGATATTTGCAAAAAGGGGGGGGGTGAGAGTAACAGATGGGTTTTGTGTATGTGTGTGTGTGTGTGTGTGTGTGTGTGTGTGTGTAATGTTTTAATCTGATTAAGATCTTTACATATTTAATGAAACTTCGTATATGTCTTCAACCAAATCAAAAGTTATATTCAAATGAAGAATTAAAGAAAAAGACTAACCTTGCAGTTATGCAGCTTCAAATAGCTTTGAAAGTAGATCAACTTTAAAGTGAACTTGTGGAAATCATGACATAGTTTCTTAAGAGACACCTAGCAAATGAATGATAGCAAAATAAATTTTTACTGCATACTCAACTGAAGGAAGATTTTCCCGAGTAGTTTGCAGCCAGCTTCTGAGCTGATATTTGGGAAGATTTACAGTAACAGTTATTTTGGAACTTTGGTATCTGTAATCTACCAATATATATACATATATATATATATAATATTATATATATCCTCAAAAGCTCTCTGATCCCAAGTGTCTTCAAAGTTGGATATGATGAGAATTATGCCCAAAATGTATTTAGGTGGAGACCCTAACCCATTGCACAGTGTACGTCATCTATGTGTAGATTCAAAAGAAAGAAAATTATGTCAAATAAGAAATAAAGGTTAAAATTCATAAAATTTAGAGGAGATGCATTAAGAACTCTTGATTTTATCTGCTTCTGAGGTCTGAATTGCACTACTGGGGCTCTGTGGTTTCAATCACTTTCTTAAAGTCAAGCTTTTCCTAAATACTACCAGAATACTGGCACATATCTGCTCTCTACCTAGTGCATAATTAAATCTTTCTAGTGTATAAGGAACGTAACACTTACCTTGAATCTATAAAGCTGTCATTGATGTTTACTTTAATCTAGATGTGTCATATGCAGGTAGAGATAATTACACGTAACACTTAATGTTTACTTTAGTGTTACCATGTTATAGCCACACAGACCAACATCTTCTGTCTGTTAAATAATTTAAGCCTTACATATGGTTTGTAGATAGATACTGTAATAGACTTCTCTGCTTAACAAAATGAAAGCACAAAGCTCAGAAGTCGAATAATATAACCAAGGCTGAAGCACAAGAAAGTTGGTGTTTGTTTGTGAACTCTACCCACTCACCCTGCAGACTCATGTTACAGTGTCCGCTGTGGTTACATGATCTCTGAATCCAATCCCACCCTGTCACCAATTTTACTGATTTCCAAAATGTTTTAAAATAATTGTCAGTTTCATTAAAAATCAGACAAATTTTCTCCTACTTCTTGGTGCTTTCAGTCCACACTAGACCTGAAGAGAAACAGGTGATAGAAGAGTTCTGCTTTGTTAGCTTTTAACTTAAGAGTGTTGCTCATGACTTCTCACTTAGAGCCTGCCAATGGCTATCTACTGCACTGAGAATAGAACCCAGATCTTTACCTCATCCTAAGGCATTATGGGATCTCAGTCTTGTTTATCTGTTTGTTATTCTTTTCTCTACTAATTACATTCCAGATACAAAATCTAGTTAATAGTTTCTAGGTTATGCCTTGCATGTTTTTCATAGGCTTTTACCCTCAGATTATGTTAATGAAGATTAGGAGTTAAAAACACTAATCAGGAATGATCAAGAAATAAATGCCTCAACCCTTAAAATAAACCCTTGCTGCTTTTTCAAAAACCTGGAGTTCAGTTCCCAAAACTCATATTAAGCTCACTAACATCACTCCAGCTTTCGGTTCATCTTTTAGGTCACCATGGGTACCTGCGCACGCGTGGGAACACACACACACACACACACACACACACACACACACATACACATACACTTCACCAAACACAGGGCCAAACACATATACACACATAAATCAAATCAAATAATAAATCCCTTTTTAAAATTTGAAGAAGAAAAAAATATTAGGAGTTAGCTCGGAGTATCACTTCCATTCTCTGTGCCATGTATCCTCCAAGCACCTCTTCAGAGGGATTTTCTGCCCTAGGCTCCAAGGTAAAGCTTCCCAGAACACTTAATTCAGGATGGGATAGAAAGGATATATGCTATACCTTACTTGTACCTGAAGATTTCTGTGGGAAAATGACAAAATATTGGAAAAGCAAAGAGACTTATATTTAAAGGATCTGGGGTTCCATTGTGGAAGGAGAGTATGAAGGACTAACTGGCCCCTTGTAAAAAGGTAAGAATTAAAGTTTAACCCTGGCTGGAGACACATGTTATTCTCAACAGTATGAGAGAGAAACTAGGGGCTGAAAGACACTCAGAAGTCAGCAACTGGAAGGGACATTTCCTATGCTAAGTAATATTCAACAAATCGTTAAAAGCAGGTAGTGTGCAGTGGTTTTAACCAACTCTGTCCCCGTTGTATGTTGAAAGCCTATCCCCAATACCCCAAAAAGTTGAGTATTTGAAGATGGGGGCATTTGGTTTGGATAAGGCCACAGCACTGGGGCTTTAATGGTACCATGCTGACACACTTATCTTTGTCCCTTATCCTGCAGAAGTATGATGAATTAGATGTGCAGACATCCATTCTGTGGTGGTTTGCTATGACATCCCAAGCTGATGACAACAAATGGTTTCCAATTTAGTAACAAAAGGTTTCTATGAAACAAAAAACTCATGCCATTTGTCACATTCAAGGGACTAGAGCAGATTAAAATCAGAAAGACAAATAAAATGTTTCTCTATTTATCCACTTTCATCTCCCTTGACCTGTCTGGATGGTCCTGCAGACACAGAGAGTTAAAAGAAGCCTGAGGAAGGGAAAATACCCTTCATCATGCCAAAATCCTATTTGTTCTGCCTTATGAGGCTGAGGCAGGCCCAAGTAGAAAAGAAAAGAAATTTTACATTGGGTGACAACTTTTTAAAAAAGTGTTAAACAGTGTTAAGCTTTTTCACACATGCAAAGATGAGGAGAAAAGAGGAATTCATCTAAGCTTGCATCTAGAGTCAGAGAAGAGCTATTTAACAAGCTGGTTTACAAGGATAGTGACAACATAAAATGAAATTTCTTTCTGCTTCTCTACAGCATAGACATTAACCAGCCAATCAGATTTTCCACTAAAATAACATAATGCTTACAACAAGTGAAACTAGAAAGGTACAGGGATGCATAGGTACAAGGCAGCGGTGCTGGGGTGCCCAGCAATGCATTTTCCTTATTGGATCCATGAGATAGTGAAGGAAAAAGAGATTTTGAGCTAGGTTTTCAGCACTGTAGAGGAAGTCAAGCTTGAGGACACGTACATAGAATTCCAGACAGAAACATTAGAATTCAAGACCAGCATGGTGATGTAGAGAATCCTGAGCCAGCCTGTGGGTACTTGGAAGAACTTCCCTAGAAGAACCACAGAAAACAACAACAAAGTAAAAATGAAAGGAAGGAAGGAAGGAAGAAGACATCCTAAGATCAAGGGTAGAGGAGGTGAAATTTTAAGTAAATCACAGAGGACAGACAGGCACCTCAAACTCAGAAAATGACAAACATGTGCTAAGAAGACAATAGGCAATTGCCAAATTCTGGAAATACCAAAGCGAATGAGGAGTGGAAAAGACCTTATTTTAGTACTGATCAGAAAAAGGCCAAAAACAAAAACAAAACAAGACAAGACAAAAACCTTTATAGGAAACTGCCCACTGTCCAGGTCTTGTTTAGGCAGCCATGTTGACTTCTCTAACACTTGTAGGAGACACACTAACTTATCACAGCAAACTTCCTCTGGCTCTTAGAATCTTTCCACCCCCTCTTCTGCAACTATCCCAAAGCCTTCAGAACAGGAATTGTTCAGTAGATGTATCATTGCTATTAAGGACCAAAGTGTCTCTTGTTCTCTGCATTTCTATCAGTTCAATACCAGTGGACATGCTAACATGGAAGAGAAAGACCTGTTGGAGCCTCAATTGTAGACAAAGGACTAGTGGCAACATGGGAATACTGAGACTGGGAGAAATGGTCTTCCTCAGGAAAAGACCAATATCAAGTGGTCAGTCCTGAGATCATATACATGCATATACATTATATAGACTGAGCAGGTTATATTTATTTATTTTGGAATACACACCATCATCATCACCACTACCATCACCACCAACTATTAAAGAAAAAGGGGTCATGAATTTGAGAGAAAGTAAGGATAGATGGGCATGACTTAAGGGAGGAAAGTAAAAGGTGGAAGTGATGTTATAATTTCAAAAGAAATAAGTATTCATAAAAAAATCTGTCCTGTGTCACTGTAAGTTATAGAAAATCAATGGAAAAGAAGTCTTCTATGTGAAAACAGACTAGAATTCTAAAGCCAGAGACACTGGGTACATCTAGGACATTGCTCTGCACCTCCTTTTGTAGATGAGGAAACAGAGGTGTGAAGGCTCAAGGGAACAAATCCTCAGTTACTTGGATACTAGGCAATACAGGCTAAAACAAAGAGGAGTCCCTGAATCCAGCTATTGAAATGTAATTTTGCTCAGCACATTGGTGCTGCCTAACAAACAGTAACTAGAAACTAGAGAGTAATCATAATCAGTGTGCTGAAGCCCCAGTGAGGCAGAGTTTGTGGCGCAGAGTAGACAAAAAGGACACAGGTCGCTGGATTTGTCAAGAAGCAAGAAAACTTTATAATGCTTAAGAACGAATGCCCCACAAAGATAAATTTCAATGTCGTCACATAAACTTTCAGTGGCCCTTGCTTGGGGCTCCACTTACCTAATAGGCTGAGCTACCCTGGGTCTTCCTAGAGATCATTAGATAGTGACTAGTCTCTAGAGCTTAAGAGTGGAGTTTACATTGATTGTCCTGTAAGTGACAGACAAGCAAAGACTGTTACTATTAACAAAAAATAGATCATAATTTATGTTAGGGAAAGCAATTCACCTTTGAAGATAAGGAGTGTCTGAAGATGCATGGATAAAGAAAGATTTTGGGGAACCAAATGAAAAAAAAATAAATAAATAAGGAGGGATATGACTCTCCTAGCTATGGGAGAGAAGAAAGTTTATTGGAAACTTGAAGAAGAGCATAGGAAGGGACATCTGGGAGAGTCCAGAATGAATATGACCCAACTGAGCTGGGCCAGGTGGGCAGAGAGGGGGAGATGTAGCAAGAGAGGAGCTCTCAACCAAGAGCAGCTGTCTAGGCCAAGAGACTGGCTAAGAGGGTAAAGGGCCAAAAAAGCAGACATAGCCAAAATGGTTGGATTATATAGGGAAACTCAGTGCCTGGGTTGGAGATGTTTAGGATATTCCATCCATACCTTGCAACAGGTAGGGACTGACAGTTGAAGGGAGAACCTGGTGACCAGGTCTGCTTTGTTATGTTATAGGAACCTCAGCCATTTGTCCCAGGTTTGAGATCTAACATATGTCATATTTAATCATAAAATCTTAATAACCAAAGTCATGCATGAGCTGTATCTTCTCATGGACTTGCCTCTTAACTCTGGGGGACACAACTAAAATTATTATTTTCTACTTATTGACTGGGAATTAAAGAGCTTATTAAGATAAGACATACAATGAACACAGGAGAGGTGTTGGCTCTTCTATACTCATGATGAGTAGACCACAGCAAATTACAGCCAACATAAAATCTGCAGGTCTTTTGCTTATATATCAGAGTTTCTGATTTTATGTTTTTAGGGGATTTCTGTGTGTGACAATATGTGTGTGTGTGTCAATTTCTGTGTGTGTCTCTATGTCTCTGTGTGTGCTTCTGTGTGTGTGTGCTATGCTTTTTCTTTTGTTCTTTGTTTTTCTGTTTATCTTGTCCTAAAGATCTGGGAGGAGCTGGGGGAGGCAGAAAATAAAAAACACCCATACACATAAAATAAAAATAAATTTATTTTAAAAATACCTACACAGTTTATTCAAGCACCCTTTGTACTAGTTGCTTCAAATTTAACATTCAATCCACAATGCTTTAAATTTGTGGCTTTATGATTTGTACAACATTAAATCTACATAGAAAACTGGAGAAACAGTTCTGGAGCACATGAAGATGCAAATAAGTGAGAGCACCTCTCATAAATGGGGGAAGGGCACGGTCAGACACGGACAGGGTGGGAGAGACTGCAGTGTGGGGGGACGACGACAGGGGAGTGGTACTGATCCTATGAAGGAAGAATGGCCACTTTAGCCTCACTGGCTTGCGAGTCTGACTTGAAGTTTATCTTAACGGCAGAGGCTTTGCCAAGTTAGTGCTATTTTTACTATTAAGAACGTTTATTTCATTGCATTTTCTACTAGCGACTACACTGGGCTCTTAGACAATACTATAGAAGTCCTGCTAATTCAAGGGAATTTCCTGGCCTGAAAAGGACTTTAGGGACCATGGATTGCTAGTTCTTCAATGTCCAGCTGAAGTCGAGGAGTATACAAGAGCAGAAGAGATGGAATCTTGCCCAGCTACAGGACAAGGAAATGTTCACAAAATCTATAAACAACTGAAGCACTCTACTTGCATGTTTCTCCGGAGGAGAATCAAGAATTGGCTGCCTATATTAAATTCTAATTTTCATTCTGTTAGGGAAATATTCACATTGTCTGAGATCAATATTTTTCTCTGCTAAAAGTAATGACTGAAACATTGGTGCGTACACATCCTGCTGCACATTAAAAATTCAAACTGTCTCCACTCAAATTTTTCTTTAGAAACTACTAGAAGCTTATTGGTTGTGAATGATGAGTTACATATTAGCACTGAAAGAACTTGAAAGTGTAAGGTTCAATAAAAGTCTAGATGCATCTGTGCTTAGGTGTGTGTGTATGTGTGTGTGAGTGTGAGTGTGAGTGGGTGTGAGTGGGTATGAGTCAATGTGTGGGAATGTGAATGAGTGAGGGTGTGATTGTTTGTGTGAGAGTGTGTGAATGTATGCATGAGTGTGTGTTGTGAATGTGTATGGGTGTGTTGTGAGGGTGTGTGTATGTGAGTGAGTGTGTGAGTATGTGGATGTGTGTGAATCAGTGTGTGTATGTGTGTCTGTGTGAGTGTGTATGTCAGTGTGTATGAGTGAGTGTGGGGGGTATGTCTGTGAGAGAGAGAGTGTTTCTATGTGTGTCTGTTTAAAGTGTGTGTAGCGTAATAGGTGGGTGATAGGGTTGGAGTGTCTGATCTGTGGGTCGTAAGTAGTGGGCTGCATTTCTCTCTGATACCCTGTTGCGTACAGAGCCAGGAAAGAGAAAAAGTGGGCAGCCCTGTGGCGGCTTTGTCCGGGCGCAGGCGAGATCTTTTTTTTTTTTTCCTTTTTTTTTTTTTTTTATTTCTTCAAGTTACATCTCAATCGCAGTCCCCTCCCTATTCCCCCCTCCAGTCCTACCCTCCCACCCTCAACCCCCCATCCTCTTCCTTTTTTTTTGTTTAAGTTTAAGGTATATCTTATTTCCCCCTACAGTTTCCCCTTTCAGTACAACAAATGGCTCTTTCTCTTATAATAATAAATGCAATACAACAAAGGTAATTAGGCCACAGTTATGAGGGTTATATGGCTTAGCGTACATTCCCAATGTCCAGTCCATATGTATTTGGTACCTGACTTTAACATTCTACTATCTAACCATCTCCATGAGTTTAAAGTTCTATATCTAACTCAACATTCATACTAACTTGCAACACAATTTTAAAAGTATCTTCTTAGATCTATAACACTCTCTTGACTCCTAAACAACTCAAAATGTAATTATGAGACTCTAGCTATCTATTCTTCAACCACCTCAGAGACCTGAGAGGGATAAATATATCTGATTATATAGGAAGTACAGGGCCTGTAGCTTCCAAAACTAAGAAATGACATACCAGTGGCTGCCTGGACAGTTCCCATTTTCTCTCCATACATTACAGCATCGATCTTCAGCCGTTTGGCCCCGTTTCTCTGACAGACATTGATTGTAGAGCAGGGGTTATGAAGGACTTGCCTACCCTGTCTTGGCAGAGCTAGGCTGTCGACTTACCTGCTTCCAGGTTTTGTCCTTTTTGGACAGCATTCTGTCTACAGTTGGGGCAAGGGGCTTTTCCTACTAAGAGATAGGCTTGTGACTAATTCAATCATCTCCCACTGGAGATTCTTCGATGCTCATCTTCTACTTGAGGTAGAATAGAGGGTGCTGTCAGGAGTTGATATGTCTTGATATAAAAAAATCTAAAGTTACGAAAACATCTTTGAGTGCCATATTCTGCAGATCTCTTGAAGTTTTTGAAGAGGCCCTATCTATCTCTTCTATTAGGGTAAGCAGATGTTGCTTGCCTCTTAGCAGCTTTATTTCTGATTAGCTTAGAAAATAACTATAATAGGCTGTCATAGTACCTAACAGAATGACCGGCTTGCATAACCATTAGTTTGCATTTCTTAATTATCCTAAACAGTTTATAACAATTAGTAGTAAAAGGTCAAAACATCACATTTCATTTTTTTTCTTTACCTCCTAACACTTCCATCCCATTTCTCTGGAGTGGGATGTCCTTATATAACAGTCCCTCATCTCAGTTGAGAGGTCGTATGAGGGCCAAGAGCCTCTTCATTCATTGGGGATCTACGAAGCAGTACCATCAGTGAAAAGTGTCTCGTTGCCTGGGAGAGAGAACTACTAAACAAACAAACCAATAAGCATACAATAGATAAAAAAGACTAAAAAATAGAAAAAATATAACTAATATATAAAAAATAAATAAAAAATAAAAATTAAAAATAAGAAGTCTATGTCCAAGTTCCCTTTGGTGTGTTAGTTGTAATATCGATACCTTCTACTATAAAGCTAAAATCCTACTATAAGTGAATAGACGCCATATGTGTCCTTCTGAGTCTGGGTTAGCTCACTCAGGATGAGCTTTTCTAGTTCTATCCATTTGGCTGCAAATTGCATAATTTCATTTTCCTGATAGCTGAATAGTATTCCATTGTGTAGATGTACCACAGTTTTTTAACTCATTCTTCGGTTGAGGAAACATCTGGGTTGTTTCCAGTTTCTAGCTATTACAAATAAGGCTGCTATAAACATAGATGAGGAAACTTCCTTATGATTCCGTGAAGAGGCATTTGGGTGTATACCCACAAGTGGTATGGCTGGGTCCTAAGGGAAGGCATGCATTTGTGCAGCTGGGGCCCACCAGTTCTGTCCTGTAGGAGCACGGTGGAATGCGGGATCACACCAGTTACTGCTGGAGTCCCTGGGGAAGGAGGAAGGTCTGGAGGATCGCTGTATGCTGAACTCCTGGGTTGCCTGGGTAGAGGACCAGTGTTCCAGACTGGAAAAAGCAAGGCAGGTTCAGGGGAATATCGGCACAGTTGGAGCTGGCTTTATCCAACAGCAAAAGTTCCTTCAAGAGGACTAATGACAGCTCTGAGGCAGCTATTTGGTGAACCAGCAGTCCTTTATTTTCATTTTAGGTATTATGGTGGTTTTAGGTCTTCCATGGTCTTCTCATCATCTCCCCAAGATCTTCTAAATCTCCTGAATCTCCTGAACTCTGATATGGGTGATGGCTTTTTGAACAGTGGAATAGGGAAGAATATTTGGGGGGGGGGGTAAATGCATTCTGTTGGCTGAGATTGAGATGTTGGCAATGCTATATTTACATGGAGAAAAGTCCCAGATCCTGGGTAGTGTCTGAGTTCACCTGTAACCTTCTACAGGGTTGTTTCTACATGCCACAAGGAACATAGCTGTTTGGGGACTGTGTCCACTTGCTCCTGAGGCAGGCAGAAGCAGGGAAAGAGCTTGTCCCATACCTTCCAATCTCAATTTTGAGATTCCTAGGGTTTGGACTTGCTTGATATCACCTGTTTCAAGCCAATTCCTCTGGAGCCACACCCAATAAGTGTGTGTGTGACTGTATGTCGTGAGTGTGTATGAGTGTGTATGTGAGAGTGTACATGTGTGTGTGTCTGTAATTTTTCCTAATCATGAGCTTTCTATCATACTTGGTCATTTCTTCTTTTATATAAGAAAAAGAGAAAAGGCTAAAGTCAGAGTGATAATTAGAAAAGTAACAAAAGTCATAGTTACTTGTAAATCACTGGGCAACACACCCATCTACTTTTGTACTGTCCATTGTGAAAGAAAACAGCCACATGTACTTGGTGACTGAAGGAAGGGACAGGCCATCACTAGGTATGGGTTTACCACAGATGACCACAGAACTCTGCACAGCAGCTGTTGACAATGACCTTTTGCTTTAAAGAGGAATGATGTTATCCTCTATTCTTTTAGTTTTTTTCTTTTATTTTTTTAACTAAAAATGATGAAAGATTATTAACTCATGAATATTGTTCCCCATGTATTTGGTTACATATGAAAGTATAATTTTCTCACTGATGATACATGACCAGTGGCAACCCCAGAAAAATCATTGCATTTGGAAGATGTCATGAGTACGGTGGCAAGGGAGGAAAGGGAGGGAGGGAATGTGTCCCAGGCATTCACTCCATGATTCTTTGAGAAACGATTTCACTGCCAACACATGTCACTTTGACAAAATCCTAAGCAGCCTTGAAAACTTCTTAGATGTGTTTAAGAGGCTGTAAGATGTGTGAAGAGTCAGTAGCTGTGACAATCGCCAGCACCCAGATGAGTGGTTCTTTCCTTAAAATGAGCATGAGATGGTTGAACAACAAAATGGAAGGTGGGAGAAAACAAGTCCTGTCATTTTTACAGACTGTTGAGATGCCCCATGAAGACAGAGGCCTGCATGGGGGGGGGGGGGGGGGGGTTGTTCCTGTCACTGCTATCAGCAATCGATGAACAGCTGAAGAGGACAGTTTCCTTCTGGAGAGAATAAGAGTAAACCTCTAAGAAATCTTCTCAGCCTGGTGAAGTGCAGGCACTATCCAGTGCTTGAAGCAGATTTACTGTAAGCAGCTAATGTTGGTCATTCCTTGGTGTGAGAATGAAAAGGCTGCACATTCTTGCCTTGAAAGCTTGAAATCAGTTACAAAAAAAAAAAAAAAATCAGTGACCACCAAACTCTGGCATTAGTGGCAATAATTAAGAGGATCTCAGATAGGAAATAGAGGGACGAGTGCCACTGAGAAGCACATTCTCACTAATATATTACCAGTTTTTAACTTGGCTCCATTAGGACACCTTTGCTGAAGGCCTTTGAAAACACAAGGGACATACTTGCACTTCACGTTGCTGCCTCCATATTGGATTCAAGGGAAGGATCCTTCCAGGTTGTTGTTCTCCATGGACCCGTACACGCAGAGAGGTGGAGGGACTTCACTGCCTTGTGAATTTTCCAGTTGGAAGTGTGATAAATGGTATGATGTTCTTGGGGTGGATAGAGTCAACTTCTAGGAGTCAGCTCTTGAAAGTGACCATCAGCTGGGCACATTGTGAGGCACTTTTATATTATTCTTCTGCTTCAGAGAGAAATGTGAGCAACCCCAATCCTGTCTCAGAAAACTAGGATTTGGGTCTAGTGAATTCAGAAAGTCCCTCGGTGTTTTTGTGCTCTCAGTATTTCCTGTAGTTGGATGTTTCAAAAAGATCGTCTCATAGGAGAAGGTAAGGTTTCCTCGAGCAGGTGCCACCAGGCCCATGTTAAAGATGCTCCCTGAATGAGCTCACACAGAATGGGACATTTTTTTTTTTAACTTTAAAAATGCTCCCAGTGAAATAAAGTATTCCTATTATCTCTCTGCCTGAAGGCTCAAAGTACAGGGGTATCTTTTGGTTTCCCTGTGGATGTCTCTTATGATGAGGCAGTAAAGGTATACATTGCTCTCTCCCAGAGTTGGACTACCACCAAGGAGAACAGGATGAGGCATTGGTGGCTGTCTGCAGCGTAAATCACTAGCGCTAGTTTTTGTCTCCTGTAGAAAATCAAACGCTACACCAAATGCCCTTGAACTTTCTTTGAAGGGATCAGCTATTTAGGAGTCTCAATGGTGAGATTTTACCCATTGTTACCATTGCTTTCATCTCTGCAAAGCCTAACTCAAAAACTGGCATAAGTATCTTGTGAGTAAATGAAAAAAAAAAAGAATAAAGCTTTGGTTCATGTCACAAATGCAATTAGTCTTTTCCATTTTCCCTCATGATGACAGGTACAGAGAGTGTGATCCAAGGTCATCAGAAATGGAAGTAAATTCTTACCCAAAACCTAAGAATTATATTTGCTTTGGCTGTGTAATTAAATTAAAGTGTTTTTCTTTAATTTGCCAGAATACTTGGAAATCTGGATTATGCTTCTTGGAACTTTTAAATAAGCCTAATAAAGACAAGAAGACCCACAAATTGCCACATTAAAATTAAATGCACAAAGCAAATCCATTATCCTATACTCACAAAGCACTGTTTACCAATAATTAACAAATCCAACTGATATTAAGAACTTAGCCCCCTCTAACGGAGTAGACCATAGGGAAATATCAAAGAAGAGCTAACAGCTGGCTTGTTAATACACTCATCCTTTTTGTTTTTCCTTTACATGAAAAAACAAATGGAGAAGCAAAAAAACAATTCTACAACTGTTCTGTATGAGATAAGTTGTAAGCAGAAGCCTTATGGGATTGCTCACATGACCATATCCCAGACTCTACATTCTAATATTATATGGTAGAATATAAGATGTTATTAAACAAGAACTGTTGGTACTTGAGCAACTAATTTTATTCTTCAGTAAATATTTTTACTAAAAAAACAAAACAAACAAACATATAAAAACAGCCACAGGGCTTTACTTCAGAGGATGAATCTATCTCATTAAGTCTTGATCCAGACTCATATGAATAGGTTATTTAAATAGAATAAAGTTCATAGAAAATGAAAAACTTCACATTGCCTTCATGCTTTACTTTCTATATCATAGTTTATTTTGAACCACTGTGAGTGCATCTGAAAAGGTGAAAATGATAACCAACATTAGAGCTAATCTGTTCAAGAGGAAAGAGAGGCTCAGTATTTTAGATTCCTTTTTCCCTTCCAGAATGCCTTCTGTCAACTCATATCAGGTCGATTATGGGGAGTCATTTGTTTAAAGAAACCTTCTGTAACTCTCATGGAGAACTTGCCCTGTATGTTGTATGTAGTCTGCATCAGAACATTTGGGTGTGATAGGGTGCTAAGGTACCATTTATCCCTGGTATAGTTCTGTTCTTTCCAATACAGAGTGGAGTACCTGGCATCTCAGAAGTATTCATCAATATCTGTTAATAAATAAATCAACAAAGGTTTAAATGACAATTATAGATTATCCTAGTATTATTTAAAATGAAGGGGAGATAATTACATGATATATTATGGGTGTCAGTCAAGAAGTTACCCTGAGAATATTTCTTTATCAGGACCCTTCATATTTATTAGGCCAAATATGGATATTCTTACTGAACTTACTATGGGTAGGCTACATTGTACAATCAGTCTCCCAGACATGTCTGTCAGTATCATCCAGCTCATCACCATGTGCATACATAGGGAAAGGTGGCTTTGAGACATGACTATGTACGCAGTGGGTAGAGAGGCTATTAAATACACCTACAATTTCTTATTTGAAGTCTTAAGATCCTACAGGAAGGAAGGAATCTTTCTGAGTTGCAGTAACTACTAGTTCAACTCTGATATACTAAAAGTCTAGACTTTGTTTCGTTTCAGACCTAAAGTAAAACCTAATTGGAGTCCATCCTTCAGAACACTTCTTTTCATTGTTTGTAGTGATTGTGAGTAAATACTAACTCATTACAGGCTTTGCCAGTTGCTATAAAATAAAATAATGTTTCCATTTACTAGGAATATTTTTATAATTATATTACATATACCTTCCTTCACTCAAACAACCACAATGAAACTTGGAACCCAGGCTGAAGTAATCTACTGTCCCTTTGTTCATACTGGAGTGTTGTGGATCAGCAAATACAATTCAAACCAAAAGATTGATATAGTCCAGTGCTACTAAATGGAGGGTCATTGTGACTGATTACCTTATACTTTCTGTAATAATCAAACTACTTCAGTTTAAGTATGTCTGAAACAAGTATATAAAAACTAAAATTAATGTTCACCTACTTCCATGAATGTTAAATGGCTAGACAGTATAATAATACAAGGAAGGGGAGAAAGGTTTAAAATATCATTAACCTGTACTGCAGTTCCACTGTTTGCTGTCAGGGGACCCTTGATACAGAATCCAGCTTTCTTCTGCTCATGAATGGCAATGGGATAATGAATAAAAAAAGATATTGGAAAACATCTTAGTGGTCCCGTGTTGGAAGAAGTATAAATGTAAATTTAACTCCACAGCAATGTTGCTCTACTTATTTTTAATTTCAAGAAAAGTGTAAACTCTGTCAATGCTTCATTGATTATGTGCATGCCATAATTTTTCTTACTGCTTCTTTTCACAATGACACATATCAATTAATCACAATTGAGCACAATGTTTTCTGTATTCTTTCACAATACTTCTATTTCCTTTGGGTATTTTTTAAACTATTAAATAGCTAAAAGCAATCAAATTATCATTTAAAATGAGGATAAAGTTTGGGCCTAGATTTAAGAAAAACAACTGAATATGTTTCCTCTCTCTCTCTGTGTGTGTGTGGGGGGGGATGTGCACATGCATGTGTGTGTATGTGGTGTGTTTGTATGTGTGTGTGTGTGTGTGTGTGTGTGTGTGTGTGTGTGTGTGT
>CAJQZJ010033237.1:3008468-3018833 GCA_907164525.1 Lophiomys imhausi | reverse complement strand
TGTGTGTAGGTATGGACAAGAAAATCTCTGGTATTTTTTCTCCCTCTTTTCTTCTTTGAGACAGGGTCTCTCCTGCTGTCTCTCAGCTGCCTTTGTAGGCTATCTGATACACAAGCTTGATGACATTTTCCTGCCTCTAGCTCCCATCTCCCACAGAAATGCATGGATTACAGGGATTACAGAGGCTTGCACCACTCATCTGACTTTTACCTGTATTATAAGGATTTGAACCCAGGCCTTTAAACTTTCAAGTCAGGGCTTTAACTCACTGATCCACCTCCCTAAATCTGCATTGCCTACTTTTAATACATAATACTCAACACAAATTTGGCACTTATTAAAATGGGTGTCTGATTCATATTGTCACATGAGAGACATTGATAAGCCCTGGTGAACTTTGAATAGAGGGGTAGGATATCCATGTAGGTGAACATTCATGTATGTCTTGTTAAGTCTCTCAAATTTCACCAAAAATATTCCATTGACTAGAAGGCTTAGCATGAACACAAATGTGTTTAATACATATTTCTATAGTCTGTGTAATGTATACAGTGAAAACTACATGATAACCATGAGAACTCTACAAGAGAGACAATGACTCACAGAAATAACACATTAGGGCATTTAAAAATGCTAACTTGCAAACTGGGTGTAATCTTAGGTTAAATGACATTCTTTAGCTGGAGAGCGTGTCTACTGTTGATTTTATGTAGAAGTTTTTGGTTTTTGTTTTAGACAAAATTACTTCTATTTAATTCATGATGACCTGAAATTCATGATCTTCGTGCTTCAGCTCTCCAAATTCTGGGATTATGAAGTCATGATTTAATACTGCATCTTTATTCATCTTGCATTTATTTATTGTGTGTGAGTGTGTCTGTGTGTATGTCTATGTGTGGTGTGTATGTCTATATGTGGTGTGTGTATATGTGTGTGCATGTGGTGTTTGTGTGTGCGTATGTGTGTGGTGTGTGTGTATATATGTATATGCATGCACATATGTGTGTGTCCATATGCCACAACATACATGTAGAAGACAGAGGAGAATTTGTGTGACTTGGTTCTTTCCATCATGTTGGTTCCAGGAATCAAACACATGTTGTCAAGCTCAGGGGTGAGGGCCTTTTCCCCGCTCAGCCATCTTGCCCACACCACAGAACTGCGTCTTTAATGTCTATAATGCAAATTTATACATTTTATATATTTATGTAGTTTACCTGTTAATTAGCATTAAGTTATTACAGAACCAACTCATAGATATAATTTATTCTCTACAGTACCTCTGTGAGGTGTTTTAAATGAGAATGGTCCCCATAGGCTCATACGTTTGAATATTTGGTCCTCAGTTGGTGGACCTGTGTGGGAAGAAGTAAGAGGTGTGGATGTTGTAGAGGAGGTGAGTCAATGGGATGAACAAGATTTCAAAACTCCACAATATTCCCAGTTAATTGTGTTTTTTCATGATTGTGTGTCAAGGTGTGAGTTCTCAGCTACTGCTCCAGTGTTACAGCTGCCTGCCCACCACCATATTTCCCACCATGACAATTATGGACAAAATAAACTTTTGCTTTTTGCCTGCTTGTCTTCACTCTCATTTATAAAGTCATCTACCTTGTTCCTGAGACATTCATTCTCTGGTGTTAGGATCTACTTCTTTGGATTCCAACATAGACTGAATATAGGCAGCTAAGGTTTCCCTGGGAGTCCAACACCAGATTAGAACTGCCAAGATAGCCAGTCTCAAGGACTTCACAACTACTGCATCCTTGACCTTTCTGTCAGGACACAGTGAAACCCAACCTTTTTTAATTATTCAGTAATTATTTATTAATAACTATATTCACTTATAACAAATATACTTACTTAACTACTAGCCCTACGAATGACTACAACCCCTATGACCTAACCACTAAACCTATCGATAACTATTTTCATAATCTTTTAGAAGGATACAGTCTCTGGAGCAGGTCCTCAGTCGTCAGGAACACAGTCTCTGTGGTAGACCCTTTAATGTACTTAGCAGTCTTTCTTCTGGAATATCTCAGATGTAGATCTGTCAGGGTAAATTGGCTGTGGTGACTTCACCTTAAATAAGGCTTGAGGCTTTCTTCTCTTTGGGAGACCTCAGCTGCCTGTAAGCCAACTTATTTCCTTTGTATCAGCAACTCTGCCACTCTGCCTGTCTTTAAAGCTAGCCACAATTTTGTTCAGGCCACTGTTTGGACAGGACAAGCCCCTCTAGGCAAAAGCTGAGCCACAGGATTTAGTCCTTGGCCTTTTGCTGTCTTACTGAGGCTTTCTCTGCTCACCAGCCTCTTTCTGCCTCAGGAAGATCTAGCCATCAGTTCATCAGCACTTTCTCCATCAGAGGATACAAACTACTCGTTGTCCTTTCTAGTGTGAGGACTTGCTAGCATTGGAGCTCTCTAGCATGGGGCCCTCTAGCATGTGGCTCTCCTGGGCTCATCCACTTGTCCTTAAATAGGATCTCACCTTGTTCTACCTGCTTCAGCTTAATCTGGGCACTCTGGCCACTTAGCAGCTAAAAATAATGCCAGGGCATAACCCTTGTTTTTAGTCCATAGAGTCTCTCCTTGTTTCAACTGGCTTAAACCTTGTTTTTAGTCCATTAGCTGATAAGCTAATTGCCCACAGCCAAGTTGATCTTCATGCCCCAGACTATGAGACTGTATCAGAAACCCTTAGATATTTACTAAATATAATTTATATCAATCTAATTCCTTACAACACAGCTATTGTTGGACTATTCAGACCACATCCAGTAAGCTACTGTAATAAATTATAAGTATGTTTAAATAATTGGTTCCCAGTTGGTGGAATTGTTTGAGAACAATTTAAAAGGTGTGACTTTCTTGGAGTTGGTGAGTCAATGAGGGCAGGCTTTAAGTTTTCAAAAAACCCTTGTAGTATAAATGCATATATATATATGTATATATATACATATATATATACATATATATGGATAGATAGTATGAGAATGTATAAATATATATATTTCAGTTCTACTTAAAATAGGACCCTTGTCTTCTCTTCCTCAGTCCTGTCTTGCCTATACTCCTATAGGCTTTTCTTTTTAAAGATATTATTTAGTGAGTCACTAGTACAGGGCTCCTATCTCAGGTGATTGCTTCTGGTGAATCTGAATTATGCTACAGATTTTACTTATAGTAATATTAGGAACACCCTTGAATGGATTTGAAGGGAGTTTAGTAACGGGACTATAGGTCTAGCAAGGAGGCAATAGGTAGTCAAATCATTTTAGTTTACAAATGAGGAAAATCACCCCTTGGAAAAGGTGAGATTGCTGGGCTAATGTGATTAGAAAGTGACTCTGTTGCAATTCAGATATAAAACGGCAAGGTGCCAAGCTTTAGCAAGTCTCTTCACAACACTCTTCCTATCAGGCACATATAATTATGGGACTGAATAAAGGAATTTTTCGATCTAAACTGAGCATCACCTACACAATGGGAAGTATAAGGATTAAGGATGCCATAGGAACACGCCTGGGCTGTTATGTGGATCGTTCAGACAGGACAGGAGTCGGAACACTGGATGGAATCAACTGACTTCAGAACCTCATACCTGAAGGGATTGTGCCGGCTAAGCTCTTGGAGTCGGGAGCTGAGAAGCTTCCACTTGTCTTGGAATACAGCAGTGGCAACGGCGGTACCTCCCAGTGTACAGATACACTTGCAGCAAATGCACTCAGTGTTGAATGTATACGTGTTTTCAAAGACTTCCCAGGATGGATCGCTTATATGCTTACTTGGAAACTCTGTCCTTTGTTATTTCAAATTCAACCATGAAACAGTCAAGGGGAAAATCTTACAAAAATTCTCAGAGAGGATCATACCTGCATTATTTTACCAAAAAAATATGGTTGTTTTAGCAACCATGTTTATTATAATTGTTTATACAACAGCTTGCAATTTTCCTATGAACCCACATTTTAGTTTTTTACTTACATAAACATATGCTTAATACACACTAAATATTAACACCATTTAATACATAATAGTGTTTTTCAATTGAGAGATATTAAAAATTGGTGATCTGTGGCTGGAAGATTTGAAATATATCTTTGGCATTTGGACAGCTGTGGGTCCAGTTAAGAGCAAGCAAAGAGTGCTTTATTGCCAGTGTCTAAAACAAATTTTATTGAGAACTTTTATGCTTGCAGGTTTGAGTAGTTTTATAGTAAAGAGTTCTCAAAACTGCCATAAAATTTTGCCTCAGGGTTATGATTACATTTGTATCTTTCCCAAACTTGTATAAATAAAAAAGACAGTTTTTACTGTGAAAGCTTAAAAGGTTAGAGAGGTATTTGGTCTGTGATGAACCTTTTATAGGTTTGATGTTGTATGAATTGATTTTTAAAATATCAATAAAAAAGCAAGTTTAGAGGACTTGACAAAGAAATTGCAAGAAACTTGAGGATAAAGTTTTCATTCAAATAAATTCACTAATGAAAGTTTAATTAGTTTATTGAAGTGTCTGAAATGTCTTCAGTTCTAGCAATACTGCAATTCCATATGGTTGTGATGTGAAATTTATGATGTTTTATGATGGCTAGGCAAAGCTAAGAGGGAAATCTTGTCTTGCCAGGCTATATAAGCTCAGGCCAGACAAGAATTTTACTGGGGTATTATAGAAGAGACAGAAACCTTGCACAGGAAACCAGGGAGCCCCGCTCTCCCATTCCAACCTATAGTGTAAAATTTAAACTCCAAAGGTGGGGGTCTTAAAGAATAAGTTGTGGAAATGTACCGCTCTCTTCTTCTTTCTCCATCAATAGGTTATTCTTGTAAAAATGGTCTATATCAAAGAGGAAGGATGAGGAGAAAGTAAGAAAGGTGAAAAGGGAATAAGATGTGTATAGTGCAAATACTGTATCACAAAGTGCCTGAAGAAGAAAGCCTTTCCTCGTTTTCCAAGCAAGCGACTAGTTGATACTAGTACAAGTACAACAATTCACAGCCTAGCCTTCTTGATAGCAAAACCTGTAGAGTGATCTCCCCATTGTGACAGTATTAAAACTTGCTACATGGAGTAAAAGGTACAGGCTGAAGGAATGATGTCCCCTTCCTCAGATTTGGATCTCAAAGGCTGCTCTATAAGGTTGACAGGTATTTTTGGTATCTGTTATGTCAGATTCCATTTGGGGACACTGTAGCAGTAAACAAGTTGATTTTTATAAAACCTGCCTTTCAATTGAAAGAGGATAGAAAAGGAGATAATAGTGTATTAAGAAAATCCAAGGGGGGGGCAAGATGGCGGCAAACTGCACGGACGCATTTTGAATGTGGGAGAGAAGAGCCATAGAAAACACAGAGTGGTGGGACACTGTGCAAAAACCGGAGGGTCTGGCCCCTCCGGGAACACGCACAGCTCCCAAGGGACTGTTAAAAGTCCCAGGGCAAGGCTCTCCTCCCATCTCTCGCAGACATGGAAGCCACTAAATCCAGGATTCGGGAACTCCCATTTGGAGAGGCGCCTGGTAAGATCGATCCCAACACACAGCAGGCAGAATCAAAGGCCACATGGCAATTGCCCACTAGCCTACTGGGCTTTCCACACCTCAGGAAGACCTTATAACTATTTAGGAAATTTTGCAGAATAGTTGAAGTCTTAACAAGGAAGAAAAAGGGCATTCAGCGGGTGATCCACAGCCGCTCCAGCCAGAGTGGAAGGTGGGCGGGCAGACCAGTTGCTGGCGGGTGGGGCTGTTGCCTGGAGCACCCACTGCAAAAGCAGCTGAGATGGGAGGCTGGCTCAGTCGGCATGAGGGGCCGAAGCTCCGCCCACCCATGGCAAAGCAGCTAGGGCAGGAGGCCGGCTCTGGAGGCGGGAGGGGCCGAAGCTCCGCCCACCCATGCTGGAGCAGATAGGGAGGGAAGCGGCCAGGACTGTGGCGGAGAAGCCAAGTGGGTAACAAGAAGCCAGGGGACCATAGCTGTATTTGGGTAAATCCAGACACATTAGGTGTGGAGCCGGGCCCTGTCAGCCTCCGTGACAACAAACAAAGCCCACAAAATCTGTGCCTGGGCAAACAGGTCGATACCATCAGAACCATTGAAGGCTGATCACTCAGTGTGCAACACAGAGAAGTATGAACTGTGAGCAGTGAAACAATCCCAGACCATTACTCACTACCTGGGAATAGGCTGCACCAGCTCACAACGATTCAGGCTATTAAAACCACAGTGACCCTGAGATCACCCTGTAAGCAAGGACAGATAGCCAAGCAATTCGACTCGTTCACCAAAGCATCCCCTGTGGATCCAAACACAGAAAACGACAAGAACAGACAGCTAAACACACACACATGGCCAAAGGTCCAAGAAAAAATAGAAATCAAGGAAATATGACTCCAACAAAGCAGAATTATCCTAGCTCATCCAATTCGGATGACCTCACACCAACAGTAACACATGAAAACGATGACAATTATGCATTATGGAAAGTGATAGAGTCCCTTCAAGAAGAACTTAAATCTATGAAGGTATTCAAAGAAGCCACAATTTTACAAGCCAAAACAATGAACAACACCATTAAAGAACTCTAAGTCAAGGTGACAGAGCTTGAACAGGAAAAAGACAAAGCAATGAAAGATTTTCAGACAAAAACAAGTAAGCTGGAGAAGGAAATGTACAAAACGAACAATACCATACAAGACATGAAAATAGAAATAGAAACAATAAAGAAAACACAGTCAGAGTTAAAAGAGGAAGTGGAGAACCAAGGGAAGAGAACAGGAACTACGGATGCGAGTATCAACAATAGGATGCAAGAGATGGAAGACAGGATCTCAGGCATGGAAGATTCGATGGAAGAAATCAGTACAACATCCAAAGAAAATGAGAAGGCTAAAAAATCTCTCACCCACAACATCCAAGAAATCAAGGACTCAATGAAAAGGCGGAACCTAAGAATCATAGGCATAGAGGAAAGAGAAGACTCCCGACTCCAAGGTCCAGGAAATATCTTCAACAAAGTCATAGAAGAAAACTTCCCAAACCTGAAAAAAGAGATGCCAATAAAAATCCTAGAGGCTTACAGAACACCGAACATATTAGATCAGAAAAGAAACTTCTCTCGCCACATAATAATTGAAACACCAAATGTACAGAACAAAGAAAGGATATTAAAAGCTGTAAGAGAAAAAGGCCAAGTCACATACAACGGCAGACCCATCAGAATTACACCTGACTTCTCCTCAGAAACTTTAAAAGCTTAAGGGGCTGGACAGATATCCTACAAGTCCTGAGAGATCATAGGTGCCCAGCCAGACTACAATACCCAGCAAAACTCTCTATCAACATAGATGGAGAAAACAAGATATTCCAAGACAAAATCAAATTTAAACAATATCTACCCACAAACCCAGCCCTACAGAAAATCCTAGAAGGAAAATCCCAACCCAGAGAAGAAAACTCCACTCAAAAAAAACAAAAGGACTAGAAAACCCCTCAGCAACTAAACCAAAAGAGGCACAGGACCACCACCTATACCAAATTAATGGGAAATAACAACCCCAGGTAACTAATATCCATCAACATCAATGGTCTAAACTCCCCAATAAAAAGACACAGATTTACAGAGTGGATCCGCAAGCAAGACCCGTCCCTTTGCTGCATACAAGAAACACATCTCACTACCAGAGATAGTCACTACCTCAGAGTAAAGGGCTGGGAAAAGGTTTTCCAAGCAAATGGACCCAGGAAGCAAGCTGGAGTAGCCATCCTAATATCAAACAAAACAGACTTCCAACTGAAGTTAATGAAAAAAGACAAAGAAGGGCATTATATACTCATTAAAGGGAATATTCATCAAGAGGAAATCTCAATACTGAACATCAATGCCCCAAATACAAAGGCACCTACTTTTGTAAAAGAAACACTTCTAAAACTTAAATCGCACGTCTATCACAACACATTAGCAGTGGGAGACTTCAACACCCCACTCACATCAATGGACAGATCATCAAGACTGAGGCCAAACAGAGAAATATTGAGTATAACAGAGATCATGAAACAAATGGACCTAACAGACATCTACAGAACGTTTCACCCAAACACAAAGGAATACACCTTTTTCTTAGCACCCCACGGAACCTTCTCCAAAATCAACCACATAGTTGGTCACAAGGATAGTCTCAATAGATACAATAAAATTGAAATAACACCTTGTATCTTATCAGACCACCACGGAATAAAGCTGGTCTTCAACAGCAAAAGAATCAACAGAAAGCCTACATACACATGGAAATTGAACAGCTCCTTACTGGATGACCACTGGGTCAGGGAAGAAATAAAGAAGGAAATCAAAGACTTCTTAAAATCCAACAACAATGAAGACACAACATACCCAAACCTATGGGATACAATAAAAGCTGTGCTACGAGGAAAGTTCATAGCACTAAGTGCATTCAAAAAGAAAATTGTGACAGCTCATATTAGTGAATTAACAGCTAAGCTGGGTGAATTGGAAAATAAAAGAAGCAAACACGCCCAAGAGGAGCAGAAGGCAGGAAATCATCAAACTTAGGGCTGAAATCAACAACTTAGAATCAAAAAGAACTATACAAAGAATCAATGAAACCAAGAGTTGGTTCTTCGAGAAAATCAACAAAATAGACAGAACCCTAGCCAAATTAACTAAAAGGCAAAGAGAAAGAACCCAAATCAACAAAATCAGAAATGGAAAGGGAGAAATAACAACAGACATCGAGGAGATCAAGAAAATATTCGGGTCCTACTTTAAAAATCTGTACTCCACCAAATTTGAAAACCTAAGCGAAATGGACAATTTCCTCGATAAATTCCACTTACCAAAACTAAATCAAAATCAGATTAACAGCTTAAACAGCCCAATAACACCTAAGGAAATAGAAACAGTCATTAATAATCTCCCAACCAAAAAAAGCCCAGGGCCAGATGGCTTTAGCACGGAATTCTACCGGACTTTCAAAGAGGAGCTAACACCATTACTCTTCAAACTCTTCCACCACATAGAAACAGAAAGAACACTGCCAAACTCATTCTATGAGGTCACTGTCATTCTGATTCCTAAACCACACAAAGACCCAACAAAGAAAGAGAACTTCAGACCAATCTCCCTCATGAACATAGACGCAAAGATACTTAATAAAATACTAGCAAAACGAATTCAAGAATACATAAAAAATATAATACATCATGATCAAGTAGGCTTCATCCCTGGAGCAGGGATGGTTCAATATACGAAAGTCTATCAATGTAATTCACCATATAAACCAGATGAAAGAAAAAAACCACATGATAATCTCGCTAGATGCAGAAAAAGCATTTGACAAAATCCAACACCCCTTCATGCTAAAAGTCCTGGAGAGAACGGGCATACAAGGGCCATACCTAGAAATAATAAAGGCAATATACAGCAAGCCAGTGGCCAACATCAAATTAAATGGAGAGAAGCTTCAAGCATTTCCTCTAAACTCAGGGACAAGACAAGGATGTCCACTTTCACCATATCTCTTCAATATAGTACTTGAACTTCTTGCTAGAGCAATAAGACAACTAAAGGAAATCAAAGGGATAAACATTGGAAATGAAGAAGTCAAATTATCCCTATTCGTAGATGATATGTTAGTATACATAAGTGACCCCAAAAACTCCACCAAAGAACTCTTACAGCTGATAAACAACTTCAGCAAGGTGGCTGGATACAAAATTAACTCAAAAAAATCAGAAGCCCTTCTTTATACAACAAACAAGCATACTGAAAAAGAAATAAGGGAAACAACCCCCTTCACAATAGTCACAAACAATATAAAATACCTGGGGGTAACTCTAACCAAGCAAGTAAAGAACCTATACAACAAGAACTTCAAGCCCCTGAAGAAAGAAATGGAAGAGGCATTTAGAAGATGGAAAGATCTCCCATGCTCATGGATAGGTAGGATCAACATAATAAAAATGGCTATTCTACCAAAAGCAATATATAGATTCAATGCAATTCCTATCAAAATACCAACACAATTCTTTATAGACTTGGAAAAAGCTATACTCAACTTCATATGGAACAACCAAAAGTCCAGAATAGCTAAATCAATCCTGTACAATAAAAAAGCACCTGGAGGTATCACCATCCCAGATTTCAAGCTGTACTACAGAGCAATAATAATAAAAACAGCATGGTACTGGTATAGAAACAGACCAGTGGATCAATGGAATCAAATTGAAGACCCAAACATGGACCCACACACCTATGACCAACTAATCTTTGACAAAGAAGCCAAAAGCGCACAATGGAAGAAGGACAGCATCTTCAACAAATGGTGCTGGTCCAACTGGATGTCCA